>OZ010711.1:20127434-20234934 GCA_963932345.1 Ophion ventricosus | reverse complement strand
TCCGGTGAATTATTTTGCGGCCTGTCGAATATACTTGTTCATGATGGGTTCGATAATAGCATTTCTTTTTTCGTCTTTTTTTTGTCGCCTTTTTCTCCACTTTCCTGCATTCGCCCCGCTATCCGCAAAACTGCAAAATTTTCGAACGCGTTACCAACCAACTTTGTAATTGGATAACGCATCAAGCGGTTGAAATCCGAGAATCGTTGAGATTCACGACGGTCGTTCATCGATATATTCGACGAATATGTGTGAAAGAGAAAACAAGAAAGTACGAGCGCGCAGATTTCTCTTTTTTTTTCTTCACTTTTTCCGGTTTAGTCTTTTTGTTTATTTATTTTGTTTTGTTTCGGTCTCACAGAAATACTAGACGCACACACACACGCACACACACACATACATATACGTTCGTAGTCAATGGGACGATGAACTGCGTTATCGCAGATTTTTACAGATTGGCCCTCGTATGCCGTGCAATTAAGATTACGTGCGTAGGGCGTTCTTCGAAGACGCCATGTCTCGGTCTCATTCTTTCTCTCGCTCGCTCTCTTTGTCTCTTTTTCTGCTTGTTTCACTCTTTTGTTCCTTTCTCTCTCTGTTCCTTTCCCATCTCTTGTTGCTTATCTCGCCCCACGCTTTTATACACAGATACATATATATATATATATATATACACCCTTGGCCAAAAGTTTGGGGCACCCTGCAATTTTTCTTTCCGGATAAAAAATTGAATATCTCGGCGAAAAAAAATCGGAAACCAATTTACCAAACGGAGTTTTAAAGAGAATAAAGTCAGCTTCAATTTGCTTTTTTCATTTTATTTTTTCGATTTTTTTTGTGCCCGGTACGTCATTTTGAAAATAGCGGTTTTTCACGATTTTCGCACCTTGCAAATACATTCGCTGGACTTCGGAAAAATAAAAATCTCGCTATTTAGTGAAATGATCTTCGAAAAGGGAAGTGTTAGCTTTAGTTTCGTTTTTTTTTTTTAATTTGCAATTTTTTTTTCGCAGAGAAATATAGTTTTTCTTGAAAAAAACGGCAGGTTTCCGTAAAGCCGGCATCGTGCAGCGTATCGTGAAAACTATGAGGTTGAGAATATTTGTCCTAAGGACTAAAAAGTTTTGTTTTGTTATTTTGGAGTTGTTAAATTTTTTTTCAGATTTTTTTGGCAACATTTTTTTTCATCGCTAGTTTTGGTTGATCGTCGACGATTAATCTAATTAATTTATTGCCATTACATTGAAACGAAGATGTTTTAATGAAAATATCTTTGTTTCAAAGTAACGTTTCAAGAAAACGGGCATAATTGAATTTGTACGTCGTACGAATCAAATGACGCTCTGAGCTTATACAGAGTCAAACGAATGAGTACTGACTGTCATTCAAATCAAAGATGATCGGGAAAAATAAAGTATTTACACTTCGGCAGATTCGAAAATTAGTGACAAGTGCTCGTAAAAATCAAAAGAAAATGTCGTCTGATCAGTACGACGTACAAATTCAATTACGCCTTGACCAAAAGCATTAAGCACCCTGTGTTTTCCTTCTTTTTCTATTTTAAGGTATACCATTGAACTCTTTTTTTTTTTAATGTATTTATTAGTCAATTTAAACAATATTATTAATAGTGCCCAATATTTGTGGCCAAAGATGTCAATAGCTTTTCTCTTCTTGATATTTCCCTTAAAACATCTTCGTTTCAAAGTAACGGCAATAAATTAGTTAGATTAATCGTCGACGATCAACCAAAACTAGCGATCAAAAAGAATGTTGCCAAAAAAATCTGAAAAAATTTAACAACTCCAAAATAACAAAACAAAACTTTTTAGTCCTTAGGATAAATATTCTCAAACTCATAGTTTTCACGATACGCTGCACGATGCCGGCTTTATGGAAACCTGCCCTTTTTTCAAGAAAAACTATATTTCTCTGCGAAAAAAAATTGCAAAATTAAAAAAAAAAATGAAACTAAAGCTAGCACTTCTCTTTTCGAAGATCATTTCACTAAATAGCGAGATTTTTATTTTTCCGAAGTCCAGCGAACGTATTTGCAAGGTGCGAAAATCGTGAAAAACCGCCATTTTCAAAATGACGTACCGGACACAAAAAAAATCGAAAAAATAAAATTAAAAAAGCAAATTGAAGCTGACTTTATTCTCTTCAAAACCCCGTTTGGTAAATCGGTTTCCGATTTTTTTTGGCCGAGATATTCAATTTTTTGTCCGGAAAGAAAAATTGCAGGGCGCCCCAAACTTTTGGCCAAGGGTGTATATTAATATATGAGGCGTTCCACGCCATTTCACCTACCCTGTGACCCCGCCCATTTTTTATTTTTCTGATTTGTTTTTGTAAAATTGTACCCTATAAAAGGAATATCCACACCAATTTTTATCTCTTCTCTTTTCGGAGTTATAATTTTCCAAAAAATGTCGATTTCGGAACTTTTGCAAACGTTTAAACGCTGATAACCCGTGAACTAATTGAGATATCGACAAATGTCAGTATATATATATTTTTCATTTTGAAGCATACTTCGGTGAAAAAATATGGAAAAATTATCATTTATACTGGAACGTGTGTTTTTTGCTTCAAAAGTGGAAACTATTTTTTTAAAGATGATTGCCATTTTTTATTTTTTTCAAAAAATTCTCTAAAATAGCGTGCCCCATTCTATGATTTTTGAGACTAGTCTCATCGTGGGGCCATTTTTCCTTCTATTTTTTTGCGAATTAAACACATTTTTTTAGAAGATTTTTATTATTTTAATCTCCAATAATGCTGTATATCTCCATTTTAATTTTGAATAATGCTAATAATAAAATGCTTTTTTTTAATTTGTGCTTAAATTAACGAAAAAGAAGATTTTTTGTCCAAAATGAATTTTTTCCCTAATAATCATATTGATCAATACAAGTATGACAATTTTCTATCGGATCTTATATTCATAACTATTGTAGTTTCAATTCTTTACGTAAATAAAATGAACTGAATTGAGAATGATATGGGAATACGTGAATTTAAAGAATAGTGACATTTTTCCTTATATATATAGATGTGTGTGTGTGTGTGTGTGTGTGTGTGTGTGTGTGTGTGTGTGTGTATATATATATATATATAAAATTTTATGCTTCTTTTAAATTCACGTATTCCCATATAATTCTTTATTTAGTTTATTTCATTTATGAAAAGGATAGAAACTGGAATAGTGATGACTGTTAGATCCGATTGAGAATTGTCTTACTAGTATTGGTCAATACTATTAGTGAAAAAAAATTCATTTTGCACAAAAGATCTTATTTTTCGTTAATTTCAGCACAAATGAAAAATGAACGGTTTCATTATTAGCATTATTCAAGATTAAAATGGAGATATATAGCATTATTGGAGATTAAAATGATAAAAATATGATTATTTCGCAAAAAAAAAAAATAGAAGGAAAAATGGGCCCACGATGAGACTAGTCTCAAAAATCATAGAATGGGTCACTCTATTTTAGAGAATTTTTTGATAAAAATAAAAAATGGCAATCATCCTAAAAAAAAATACTTTCCACTTTCGACGCAAAAAATACGTGGTTCAGTACAATTGATAATTTTTTTCATATTTTTTCATAAAAGTATGACTCAAAATGAAAAAAATATATATACTGACATTTGTCGATATCTCAATTAGTTCAGAAGTTATCAGCGGTTAAACTTTTTTTAAACTTCCGAAACCAACATTTTTTGGAAAATTATTACTCCTAAAAGAGAAGAGATAAAAATTAAAAAATTGGTGTGGGTATTTCTTTTATGCGGTACAATTTTATAAAAAAAAATCAGGAAAATAAAAAATGGCCGGGGTTACGGGCTAGGCGAAATGGCGTGGAATGCCTCATATATATATATAAATATAAATAAATCGAAAATACACCACTTATTCTTAACGAAATGGTAATTGTTAATTTTTATGTTCCCTGATTCGTAGTCATACTGATACTGATATATATATATATATATATCAAGAGACGGGGCAGCGTCTTGACGCCAAGTAATAAAAAAGAAATTTCGATGTCACAGACGAACTCGCCGCGTACTCTTTATACACTAAGCTGGCCTTTTATTGGTCGTATATATATACACCACCGACGAAAAGTTTCCGAACAAAAATTCAAAAAAGTTCCGGAACGATCTTTTATGCCATTTCGCCGATAGTTGACATAAATGAATTTAATAAACGGCATTTTGAAGGGGAGAAATTCACCTTCATTCCGTTTTTTTTTGAAAATTTTTTACTATTTTTTTTACGACTAGTACCCTTTTTCGAAAACGACAATTTTTCGCCTTTTTTGTTTCTTTTCTGGTGTACCCCGATTACAGACAAATTTTTTTTAATGCATTTCTTTGACCAGAATCATAAAGCTCAAGCTTCAATTTTATTTTTGTTAAAGCTTCGTACAATTTTTTTTTCTAAAGATATTTTGATTTTTTTTTAAAGATACAATTTGAAAAATAACATGTAACGCGAAAACCACAAGGTTTTAAGGAAAACCTCAGGATAGTAAAAAGTCAAATCGGTTTTTGTTGAGTTCGCGTGAGTTTTTTCAAATTTTTTTTTCGAATTTTTTTTTTCACCTATTTTCGGTAAAAAATCAGATTTAATTACCGTAACTCGAGAAAAAAATATCGCAAAACGACAGAAATAATTCTATTGCATTGAAAATATAAAAATAAAATTTTTTCCTCTCTTGAAATTTTACCGCAAACCCCTTGGTTCTTGAGTTACGGTAATTAAATCATCTGATTTTTTACCGAAAATAGGTGAAAAAAAAAATCTGAAAAAATTCTCGCGAACTCAACGAAAACCGATTCAAATTTTTACTATCTTGAGGTTTTCCTTGAATCCTTGTCGTTTTCGCGTTGCGCGTTACTTTTAAAATTATCTCTTTTTAAAAAAATCAAAATATCTTTAGAAAAAAAACAATCGTACGAAGCTTCAAAAACAACAAAATTTAAGCTTGAGCTTCCCCCTTTATGATTCCGGTCAGAGAAATGCATAAAACAAATTTTGTCTGTAAACGGGGTCCACCAGAAAAGGAAGAAAAAAAGGCGAAAAAATGGTCGTTTTCGAAAAAGGGTACCAGTCGGAAAAAAAATAGTAAAAAATTTTCAAAAAAAAACGGAATGAAGGTGAATTCCTCCCCTTCACAATGCCTTTTATTGAATTCATTTGTGTCAACTATCGGCGAAATGGCATAAAAAATCGTTCCGGAACTTTTTTGAATTTTTGTCGGGAACCTTTCCGTCGGTTGTGGGTGTATATATATATATTGTCCCTTCGCTGATATCATTTTATTATTTTCCGTCGAACGTCAGGACAATAATTTTTTTTATACAAATAAAAGTCCTCTCTTTGTGCACAGTAAAATTCATCGTCAATATCGTATGTGTGGGTATACAGGGTGGTCCGAAAATTGACGCCCAGAAGGACAATACAGATGCCTCGATCAGGAAGTTTAAGAGGATCAGAAAAAACATAGACTTGTCTAGATGACTCCCAATTGCTTTGAGACACTTCCAAGTGGAAAGTACACACAGCGAAGGGAAAAATAAATAACCTATGGTACAGGGAAGGTCGAGAAACAAAGTTTAAAAAATGCTTCGTATCTCGAAAAGTAACAAAGATTGTAGAACATACATGGGGTCGATTCGAATAGATACGAGGGATCTGGATTCTCCTTTTGGACGTCACTTTTCCAGCCACCCCGTGTGTGTAGATATCGAAAGCAAATTCGCGGCCCTATTCCTCGAATACTTCTCCTCGCGATTTACTTTCGCAGATCACGAGCGAGAGTGTGCGTGTGTGTGTGTGTGTGTGTGTGTGTGTGCGTGTGTGTGTGTGTGGTGTGAGAGAGAGAGAGAGAGAGAGGGAGAGAGAGAGAGAGAAAGCGAAATTTCGAAATAGACAAGCGATACTATGAACTCTCCTAAAATTGATTGTACGACGTGACGCAACTATTTCAAAACTAGCCCCCCCCCCACCTCGCCGCCGCTGCCTTACTCTTTCGGCTTGTCCCTTTAGCCTTCGTATCGTTCGCCGCCCCATCACCCCCTATCCTCCCATCCTGCCATTTTGGCACCACCCTACTCGTCATTTCTTATCTTCAAAGGCTAATCACAAAAGATCCGAATGAGAGTTAACTACGCGTATCGCGGTCGGGCTACGCGAGATGAGCGAACGGTTAATTTTGCGAATTGGGTCATCGATCGTGTGTCACGGAAATTGCCGTCGTCATGAAGCGAAACGCGAAATGGTATCCAGCGATCTTTGGGGGTTGGAGGCGAGGAAGGAGGGAATCTTTTCATTAATTACTGTTGTTTAGATGCGTATAAACCATAATCGATTCGACGATTCATTGAACAATGACGAGAGTTAATGGCCTAGAATAGTTTAAATTAGTGCAAGTCTGCCTCTCTCTCTCTCTCTCTCTCCCCCCCCTCTCTCTCTCCCCTCTCTCTCTCTCTCTCTCTAAGAATGAATTAATCGTCAATTACAGGGGCATTAGTCCTAACAGGGGTCAATCGATGTCACTCTCTCTCTCTCTCTCTCATTCTTTTCTCTCTCTGTCTTATTTAGGCCCTCTCTCTCTCTCTCTCTCTCTTTCTCGCTCTCGATTTTATTTGGACTCTCTTTCTCTCTCTCTCTCTCTGAATATTTCGTTTTCGTTATTATATTTTATTTTCTATCTGATCGCATCTTATATTGTTTATTTTTGTTTTTATATCGAATCCTTAGTTCTTTAATTTCTGTTTATTTTTGTTTTGTATCGAATCCTAATTTCTATCATTTCTGTTTATTTTTGTTTTTATATCGAATGCTCATTTCTATAGGTTCGTTTTATTTTTTAAATTATATCGAAACCTTATTTCTTTATATTCTGTTTACTTTTCTATTATATCGAATCCTTATTTCGTTTTATATTAAATTTTCATTTCATCCAATTCCTGTTAATACTTTTTTTTCACATTTTATCTCCTAAACTCGTAATCCGCGATTATATATCTATACGACATAATT
This sequence comes from Ophion ventricosus, assembly GCA_963932345.1. Taxonomy (NCBI): domain Eukaryota; kingdom Metazoa; phylum Arthropoda; class Insecta; order Hymenoptera; family Ichneumonidae; genus Ophion; species Ophion ventricosus. The sequence goes on along the minus strand of OZ010711.1, from coordinate 20,227,875 downwards.
ACTCTCTCTCCTCCCTCACTCGACCATCAATATTAATTGTCCTTTAATCACCTCGCACATATTTATATTCCCTATGGCGACGAAGAACCACCAATTTACAACGTGTACATGCATAGCTCCTGCAAATATCGAGCTACACACGAGGTCTGGTAAAACCAGAAGAAGATAAAGACGGAAAAGTAGCGATAAAGGAGGTGGAGGAGAAGACCGAGGAAAAAAATACGATCGCTTCGGGTATCACGATTACAGGCGAGGATAGAGTTTCAAAACGCATCCCGTTTCAAAGACCCGTCGAATATGTGTATGCCTTCGTATAGGAGAAGAGAGAGAGAGAGAGAGAGAGAGAGAGAGAGAGAGAGAGAGAGAGAGGGAGAGAGAGAGAGAAGGAGAGAGAGAGAAAGAGAGGGTGAGAGAGAGAGGAGGGAGAGAGAAAGAGAGTCTCCAAAGATTCATCGAAAAGTGCTTTTTCTTCTACCAAGAATTGACGCAGTACTTGATTATTAAATCGCTGCTTTATCTTTCCTATGTGTCATGGGTAATGATCGCCGGCTGTTTAGGCAAGCTAGATAAATCAAAAGTCGAGAGACTCGGCCTGATTATTTTTTGTGGCAAAGACGTCACGGCCGTCCTCTTATTACAGTCTCTATTCGTATTTCTCAATTCGATAAATACGAGAACAAAAAACGTAGTATGTACTAGAGATTTCGGGAGCTAAGGGGTCTGCATGAGAGCTTGGGGCCCAAAAAACAGGTCGATTGTCAATATTTTTTCTCTGATGAGAATATTTGGATGACGAGGTCGGGATTTTACACACAATTGATACATAGTCGTGTCAAGTTCGACTTTCTTTTTTATTGAAAAATAATAAACAATGGAGTTATTATTATTCAAAGAAAATACCGCTGTTGCTGCATGAAAATGTTGCAAATGAAAAAAAAAAAACACAATGTACTTTTACTATAACAATAAAACTTTCGTAAGTCCGGATACTGTTTTGAAATTTTGAAAATTACGAAAATGCCAAGCTGTAGAAAAAAAAAACGTTCGATTTTCGACGGAAAAAAAAACTTTAATCGTTTTTTATTAAAAAATGCAAAGATGATAAAAAAAATAGAAGAAATCATCCAGTTATACGATAGAACATGTTATAAACTATGCCCTGCCCCGAATTTGAAGTGTATCCCGATAAATTAACGAAATTTAGTCAAGAAACTGCTCCTGTCGCGATATTTTAGCGATTACAAATTTAAAATTCCACTATATCGTGTGAGGATTTTTTTGGTATTGAGATAGGCGTGTTTAAATATTTTCGTAGCTGTCCTCTCTTCCGACTAGTTACTGCGCATACACGAAAAAAAAACCACCTCGTAACGATGCATCAATGTAACAAGAGTGACAAAGTTTTTTTTTCACCCATTGTGCCACCTAAACAAAAGGCGACGTCTTTGCTAAATCATAGTCGCTCAATTGATCTTCCCCCTATTGATGTACAGACATCAGGCTCGCTGCGGGGAAGAGAGACAGAGAGCGAGAGAGAGAGAGAGAGAGAGAGAGAGCGAGAGAGTCGTCATGCTCAGTCTCCTCCTCCCCCTCATTCTTGCCAATTGCCCGCGAGAATCGTTGACTTTCCGGGGTCAATTAAGTTTTGCTACCAATCGATACATACGCGATCTCCCACATATGTTATTGCGCAATAATCGCGTTTGCGAGACAAAAACGAAATCATATTGTATGCTGCATCAGCCATTATTTATTGTTCCTCAAAGCAATTAAGCACATACATATATACACACATATATATATATATATATATATACTTTTTTCAGCTCTCGTTGGATCCCTCACGATAGGCACCACTTTCTTCCTGTCACCTATCGCTGGTATACTCACCGACAAGTTTGGCATTCAGTTGACCACTTTCCTCGGTGGGGCTATTGCATTTGGTGGTATGCTGCTCGCATCTCTATTCGCGCATAAGGTCAGTGCTGCGATACAAGGCCAATTTTTTATCGGCGTATATATTAAGTGGCATATATATATATATATATATACACAGCAATACGCCGAAGTTTTGTGATCGGGGGAACGGACGAAAATCGTTTGAGTCGTACAACTTTTGAATCGTACATCTTGAGGGGTACAACATTGCATATAAACACATATTAATTTCATTTAATTGACACTTAAAAGGCCAAACGAAAAATTCGTAGCCGCGTGAGTCGAGGTAACGTAAGTCGAAGTGCCGTAAGTCGGGGTATTACTGCGTATGAATATAACCGCAGGGAAAGAGGAGACAATTTAATAATATAGCAAATGCAATTATCAATAATATAAATTATATACAAAATGTACAAATTAGATATATATATACTCTCTATTGGCGAAAAGTTTCCGGACATAAATTCCAAAAAGTTCCGGAACGATTTTTTATGCCATTTCGCCGATAGTCGACATAAATGAATTTAATAAACGGCATTTTGAAGGGAAGGAATTTACCTTCGTTCCGTTTTTTTTTAAATTTTTTACTATTTTTTTATGACTGGTACCCTTTTTCGAAAACGACCATTTTTCGCCTTTTTTTGTTCCTTTTCTGGTGGACCCCGTTTACGGACAAAATTTTTTTATGCATTTCTTTGACCGGAATCATAAAGGTGCAAGCTCAAGCTTTAATTTTGTTTTTTTTTTAAACGTTGTACGATTTTTTTTTTCTGAAGATATTTTGATTTTTTTGAAAAAAGCGACAATTCGAAAAATAACGTGTAACGCGAAAACGACAAGGATTCAAGGAAAACCTCAAGATTGTAAAAAGTTGAATCCATTTTCGTTGAGTTAGCGAGAATTTTTTCAGATTTTTTTTTCGAAATTTTGTTTTTTTTTTTCACCTATTTTGGGTAACAAATCAGATGATTTAATTACTGTAACTTCAGAAAAAAATGTCGGAATAAATCTGAAATAATTCTATGGCGTTGAAAATAGAAAAATAATTTTTTTTCCTCTCTTGAAGTTTTACCACAAACCCCTTAGTTCTCGAGTTACGGTAATTAAATCATCTGATTTTTTACCAAAAAAAGGTGAGGAAAAAACTGAAAAAATTCTCGCGAACTCAACGAAAACCGATTCAACTTTTTACTATCTTGAGGTTTTCCTTGAATCCTTGTCGTTTTCTCGTTACACGTTATTTTTCAAATTGTCAAAAACATTGAATTGAAGACAAAATTTCAAAATCAAAATATTTTTAGAAACAAATTGTACGAAGCTTAAAAAAAAATTGAAGCTTGAGCCTCCCCCTTTATGATTCCGATCAAAGAAATGCGTTTTAAAAAATTTGTAAACGGGGTCCACCAGAAAAGGAACAAAAAAGGCGAAAAATTGTCGTTTTCGACAAAGGGTACTAGTCGTAAAAAAAAGTAAAGAAAATATTTGAAAAAACGGAATGAAGGTGAATTTCTCTCCTTCAAAATGCCGTTTATTAAATTCATTTGCATCAACTATCGGCGAAATGGGATAAAAGATCCTTCCGGAAATTTTTTAAACTTTTGTCCGGTAACTTGTCGCCGGTAGTGTATATGTACATTAGGTAGATGCATATGAAACCACTCCCTGGTAAAAAAAAGGCTTTAGGTAAACTACACTCTCGAATTTGAAGTTAGCAATCCATATGATGATAGGCCATTAGAGATCTCGCTAAAACGTTATAGCTAACATTTGTGCGACGCGTTAACATCACATGATTTAATCGTCTTTACAATGGCAAGTTTCCTTCCGAACAAGTCGCATTTGCGGCAAGTTATGCTCCATTACTTCCTGCGGCAAAGAAATCGGCCGCGTAAATGCATCGTTTGCTAGAGGCAGTGTATGCCGGAGATTCTTCATCGAAGTACAACGTGCAATGAGTGCTTTCGCCGCTTCCAAAGTCGTGATTTCTCTATGGACAATAAGGAGGGCGGTAAACCATTCAAAAGAGGTGTGTCGTGTATTACGAGGTGCTGAAAGCGTCGGAAACCATCACTGGGGATCGTTGTCGATTACAACTAATGCGATTGAAGGGAGCTCTGCACGAGAACAGGCCGAATGGGAGAATCGCCGTGACAGGTAGATTTTTCACGGCGACAACGCCAGGCCGCATGTTGCTCAACCGGTTAAGAAGATCTGAGAAGGAGTGAACAGAAATCCTATCTCGCCAACTATATTCCCCAAACATCACTCCCTCCGGTTTGTTACGGTCGATGCAGTCAGCGCTTACGGCTTAGCGCTTCACCTCGTACGAAGGAGTAAACAAAAATGGCTGGATGACTGAGTTCATTCGAAAGGACGCGAATTTTTTCTGCTTGGAATCCGATTTTTGGCTGAAAGATGGGGCAAACTTGTCTCTTCCAGGGATCAGTGACTGGATGAAAGCTGATTTATATTTAAAATAAGTAAATAACATGAATTGTTGATGACTCGAAACACTATAGTTTAGCAAAAAAAAAATCATCACAGATGTCGTCAAATCCAATTTATTATTTTAATATCGAATTTTGACACTACACGGAATTTTTTTAGTTTGCGGTACTTGCACACCGCGCACCTTATTGTTAGTTACGATACGGCCGTGCACAGTAGGTGTTCTAAGAGCGTAAAGGAAAATTTTTATGAGTTTTGAGGATTAGTATTAATTATATTATTTAGGATAGAATAAATCTTTGATTTTTCGAAATTTTCTAATATTAGGTGAGAATTTTACCGTGTTCATTCACTGGTGCTGTATTCTAAGCTCTTTCCAGTGAATGGACATATGGCCTCTGTTCTGATCATTCTCAAAGCAGAGTGGAAAATTTAGCTCATCTGCTGAAAATTGGAAAATTACTGTGAAAAATGTACAATGTACATTTCGTCAAATGTTGTCATAAAATCATTTCATTCGTTTTTTAAATTTTGACAAAATTGAATTTTCTGTTTCTCTGTTGAAACATACTTTGGTAGTTTTTTAAGAATGTCACGTTAAAATGCAAAAAAGCTTTGTGTATTTTCGACGAAATCGTAATACCAAATATAATATTCATATGTATAAGAATATTATAATTGTTGTGGAACGCAGTGATCTCCAAATCTAGCATTTAATAAAAATAAATCCTAAATCGTTATCCTTTACAGCGTTCACCTACACTACACGTCCATTTACTGGTACTTTCGTCTACTCACTGGTGATTTAGTCATTTCGCTATTTATTTATCAATTTCTCCAATATTATTTGATTGCAATTACGTCAAATATTTTGTTTCCACTATCAGAATCTTTTGTTAACTGTAGCAATTAAAAAATTGATTTCGATAATATTTTCATTTTACAGACCATATGAATCCTATAGTGTCGTTTTTCGTCCATTCACTGGTCGGTTTACCCTACTTTGAATAAACCAGTTCATTGATTTCCTACCCAACCACTATCTTTCCCTTCGCTCAAAAATCGACGGCTTCATATGCAACCACCAATTCATATGCAATACATAGGAAACATTTTTCTTTCACGTATCTAAGGTCTTTTCCTTTCTACATACAAAAAAACGCGTTTTTTAAAATAATAATCTTGATAACTTTTACCACGATACTAGCGTGAAATTCAGTCGCGACAAACGAATCAAATTTCCGACCTATACGCGAGCGAGCCCAAAGTCAAACATACCCGTGTATATTCGTACGTGTGAGTTTACCGGCCCGATTATTTTTGCAGGTGGAAGTGCTGTACCTGACGTACGGTGTGATGTACGGATTCGGTGCGAGTCTCGCCTACACACCGTCTCTGGTTATCCTCGGCCACTATTTCAAGCGTTATCTCGGCCTCGTGAACGGCATCGTGACCGCGGGAAGTTCCGTTTTCACTATAATAATGCCCTATGTAATTGAGCCATTGCTCAAACGTTTCGGTCTCGTTGGTACCCTGAGAAGTTTGGCGGTCCTTACCTCGGTCGTAATGGCGTGCGCCGTACTCTTCAAACCGGTTCCACGTGAGTTTCCGTTCCATTCGTTTTTTTTTCGTTCTTCCTCTTCTCTTCCTCCCCACACTGGATAGCCAGAAAATCTTTTGTATCTTTTTGCTTCGTCAGGAAAAAAAAAATCAGCGGGCATCGAGGAGGACGATGATGCTTCGAAGGTGAACGTCTGCTCGAGGCTCAAGGAAGTCGTGAACGTTTCGATCTGGAAGAAGAAGAAATATGTCGTCTGGGCGAGTGCGATACCCCTCGCTCTCTTCGGGTAAGTCAATTAGAACAACAACAATAAAAAATAACTTTAGAGACAAAATTTCATACGTCTCTATTTCGTTTTGTGCGCGCCCGCGTTCTTGCTCTCTCTCTCGCTCTCCCCGCCTCTCTCTTTCTCTCTCTCTCTCTCTGTCTTTTTTTTTCTCAGATATTTCGTGCCCTACGTTCACATAGGCAAATTCGTTTCCATAGTCTTCGAGGATGCGGACAAAAAGTTGCCGGTAATGTGCATCGGCATCACTTCCGGCATTGGACGGCTCGTGTTCGGTTTCATTGCTGACTTGCCAAGGGTCAACCGAATTTTGTTGCAACAGGTATACATTATTATTTTTCAATTCATTTATTCTCATTAAATTTATATTTATTTATTATTTTTTATTATTATTATTATCATCATCATCATCATCATCATTATTATTCGTATTACTACCACTATAATCGATTTAATGCTCCGGCAACGCACTTCCTCAGCTGGGCTGGGAAACATTCACCTACCCCCGGCGGTTAGGCTCGATGGTAAAATAGACCGGAACAATAATACTGCTGCGCGACACTCGAGGGTTCCGGCACCACCTCGGCTACCGCCCAGCTAAAAACGCGATAAAACAATGCGGTAGCTGCTCCCTCAAGCTAGAGGGTAAGCAGCTATCGCAGTCCACAATCATGTTGCCTGAGTAAACGGAGGGATCCAAGGATAAGCGCCTTCTGCATCTGACCCGCTAGCAACCGGACACTGGGTTTGCAGTCCGGTATGCCGGCAAGGCTTGATACAAAAGACTCCTTCATCCCCCCAAGCGCGCCGATTATGAGGACAACGAGAGTAACCCTGAAACCACGGTGCAGACGACGCAGCTCGGCCAAGAGAGGTTGATATTTGAGCCGTTTCTCCTCTTGCTTTCGCGGGATGTTAACCTCGGCCGGGGTCGAGAACTCAATGACGTAAATCGTCTTCTCGTCGGAATCGAAGAGGACCACACCAGGCTTATTCGCTTGAAGCGGTCCGATGGTCGCGAACGAGAAGTTCCAATAAATCTTGCACCTCTCGCCCACGACAACGGACTCAATATCTCCTGGCAAATAAGGCGGTATGGGTTCCCGGTCTGTCCCATAAGAGTGCCGTAAATGGTAATACAACACCCTCAGGGCCGCGTTATGGCGATGGATATAGCCGGAGACTGCATATACTGGGCAAGCCGACAGTAGATGCGTTAGTGTCTCCGGCGATTGTTTGCATGCACGACACATAGTGGTCGGCAGAGGCTGACCCATAACGCGGGTACGATAGACCAGGGTGCTGATGACTCCGTCTTGGCAGGCGCAGATGAACCCTTCGGTCTCGGACATCAGTCCAGCTAACCGCAAGAAGGAAAAGGTCAGCTGGGTGGACAGCCCATGCTCCTTGATATGTCGAAAGAACACACCATGCATAGGCCTGTCCACATGCTGTCGAGACAGGAGAGTCTGCTCGGCAGCCCTGATTGTCCGCCGACGTCGGGACTTGGGCAACCGAGCGATGGAGTCTATGGGCAAGGCTCCGCGCCGGCGCCGGCGAAACTCCAAGCCGAGGGTCTCTGCTGTATGATCTGCCGCCTTATAAAGAAATTACCCAACTCCATGAAGCTCATGCTGGTGCACTATCTCCAGGAGTGAGGCCGAGCTCGTTGTTACGTCACATGCTATTCCGAGGACAATGCGGTCATGAAGACACTCCAATCCCAAGAGTCGGGGTGGAAGGCGTGGGGTGGAAGCTCCGTTGGATGTTCATGGTCTTGCGCGTGCCAATGTCCAGCTGTTTGAGCTCGTCTCTACGCTATTTGACGACGCCAAATGAGTAGAGCAGGACCGGGACAGCGAGCATATTGATCTTGTTTCTCCCAGACAAATCTGATTTCCAGATCCGTCTGAAGCGCCGCCTATACTCGCTGCGGAGGTCCCCTTTGACACCCTCAGCGTCTTGTACAGAACGCTGATCGATGCCAAGGTAACAGTAAGAACCTCCGGCGTCCAGGTGTTTGAAGACGCTCCCGTCCACCAGCCGGACATCAGCCGCGGTACCCTCTGCTCTCCCTCTCCTGAGATGAAGAGCAGCGCACTTGTTCAGCCCGAAGTCCATACCAACCGCCCGCGTGTACGTCGCTACGATGTTCAAGAGGAGCTTAAGCCCCCCCCTCCCCGGGGGCGTATAGCTTGCGGTCGTCCATATAAAATAAATGGGTGACCCCGCGCCCACGTTCCCCGGGGGCCCCTGCTCCGTACCCGCGTGCAGCCCGCAAGGCGACAGATAGGGGTAATAGTGAGACGCAAAAAAGGAGGGGGCTGAGAGAATCTCCCTGGATAATCCCCCTCCTATACCCTACCACTCCGGTCGACACGTACCTTCGCTAGTTTTAACTGTGAAGCGGGTCTTCCAGAGCGGCGTGAGCTCTCTAATGCATCCCACTATGTAGGGACTCACCGAAAGGCGTTCGAGTGTGTGAATGATCAGTTTCTGGCTGACGGTATCAAACGCCTTTCGGTTTAATACCATTATTATTATTGTTGTTCTGGTTATTATTATTATTATTGTTATCCTATTGTTATTGCTTTTGTCGTTATTATTATATATTTTTTCGGGATTAGAAACTCAGTTTGTTTTGCAAAAGAAACCATCCCTGTAACGCGATCAGTTCTCACGAACTTATTTGTCTTGCACAGATTTCATTCGTCAGCATCGGGGTACTGACAATGCTGCTACCTGTAACTCCGACTTTCGGGGTATTGCTGCTCATCGCATTGTGCATGGGCCTCTTTGACGGATGTTTCATCTCGCTCTTGGGACCGATAGCTTTCGACATCTGCGGCCAGAAGGGTGCTACGCAGGCGATCGGTTTTCTGCTGGGCATGTGCTCGGTACCGCTGACCGTGGGACCACCGATTGCCGGACAATTGTACGATCGGACAGGTAATGGAAAAAAACGGGGCAGGCGGATGAACATGGTAAGGGGGGCGTATATATGACGAAAAATGGGGAGAAATATTGAAGAGAATAGAGAATAAGTATCGAAAAGAAAAAACATTTTTAGAGAGCAGAGAATTGAAAAGTGGAAACAGAGAAGAAAACATTAAGAAGGATACGAAAAAACGCGAATAAAGTGAAACATAGAAAAGAAAATGAAAGAATAGACGAAAAATCGCAAAAAAAAGAAAGGGAAACATAGAGAAGAAAATTGAGACAAAAGATTATAAATATTGAGAAAAAATGGAGGAAATATACTGCAGAAAAAAAAGATAAAAATAATAAGAAAACAAAATAACTGGGAGCAAAACATCATTGACTGGATTTTTTTGTTTGCATTAAACACGTTGACTTCTTCAGGTTCATACGAATTGCCCTTCATACTGGCTGGAGTACCGCCGATAGTCGGTGCAATAGCGATGTTTCTGGTCAGATGTGTCAAGGACGAGGACGGGAGTAAGGAAAACTCGCCAGAAGATCAGCAGCGCCTTCGTAACGGTTGGTTCCAAGAACCTCCACACTTTTGTCTCCAATTGTGAAACATCGGAATGCAAAGATTCCGAACGTAGTCTTGTCTTTTCCTGGTCGTGTTGCGGTTCTGGTGCATCCTCTAACACCCTGTCCCCCCCTCCTCCTTCCCATCCAGCAATATAACGCCTAAAAAGCTTGGTGGGTTCTTCAAGGTGGTAGTTTAACGTTTCTTTCCCAGGGATCATCGAGGACCCCGAAAAATCGTCCGGGATGACGGAGATCGTCGTCAACGCGCAACTCGAAGGTAGGTCCTGGACGGAAAAGTTTCGATGTAGACTCCTTGAAACGTCGTCGCGAATACCAAACAACAAGCCCAATTGGCGGCAGAGTCGTTGCCTCATCCGCGCGACCAGTTACGACGTCGCACGTTCACACGCAACGGCGAATTACGAATATTTCAAGCATCAGGGACGCGCCGGTTACTCCGAGAGTGTTCCATTACTCATTGGACTAAATGGGATGAGGCCCGATTTTGAGATGAGAACAAAGATTCGCCTGGCCAGGACATCTCGCTCGTGCATACGCCTTACTTGTTGATTTCCGTTTCTAAAATAATGAATTTTATATATATATATATATATATATATACACACAGGGTGATTGACGAGCATCCATTACAAACCCATTGCGCGTACCCGTTTCCGCCAGTTACCGCAAGTACTTTACGTGTAGTCATGGGGTACGTTCGACTTAGGCACTCACACGCTTTCAACATTCGTGAGCATCGCTCATGACTTTCGACTTGACGCTATGCGCGCTTGCAGAAGCATTTGTTACGTCACCGGTGACGTTATTATCGCTGTCATTTTTTGCTCACAATCGCTTCTTCCTGCGAGGTAGAGCAGCAAAAGTGTAAGCGTTAAAAGCGCGCTTATTTTCGAACGCCTCGCGAGTACAATGAACGCACTGGTTTCCTAGGTAGCAATTTCCAAATAGTTGTCTAAATGGTTACAAAATGTCCGTTTCGAAGTTACGTATAAGTTATTATATGTCCATTTATCTTTTTGGATAGTTTTCAACTTGAAGGTAACCTGCGGGCCGACATTTGGTAGACTTATCGCTAACTTTTTGAAAATTGCTACTCGAGTTACCAGTTCTTCGTGAGAATTTTTGAAAAATGACGGTAACAGCTTCACGCGAATTGTTTTCAGTTAATTTGTGCGCCTTAATAAAATAATTTCTTCCACATACTTTCGGATACGAGGTACGGGATTTTTTTTTAAGAGATATCCAAAAAATTCGGAAAAATTTGTCCAACTTGTCTCTTTGTCATTACTACCTTTCGGTTTCATTGTTAATTATTTCGAAAAACCCGTAAATAATTTTAAATTCAATATTTCTGCTGCACCCGCTATCTTAATACGAATAATGTCAACCCGAACGTGCCACAGCAACGCTATAATAAGCGTGAACGCTGCTGTAAGTGTGTAAGCGCCTGAATCGAACGCACTCATGGAGTCCGACCAAGCTCTGATCGTAATTAGTGTTTCGTTACTACAATTTCACCCCAAGCGTAATTTTTCAACGGCTTTTTGTAGAAATTTTCTCGTTTAGCGTCCCACGATATTGGCCGTTCTCTTTACGTCCTTCAATTACCGTAAAAGAATTGTCTTTTGGAATATCCATATTAACAACCGTCCAGACTGAACGCTCTGCGCACACTGCAAGTACTTTGTGTTTGTCCGAAAAAAGCGACGAATGACGGATCACAGTCCGCGCAACGCAAATGCTCGTAAAGTGAGCAGTTCGTGCGCGCAATGACGTCCAAACTGTGGAAATTTGTTTCAACCTTCGTTAAATTTCATGTTGTGTTAAACATATATGTGTACGAGCTTTCCTTTCGTGAGCAGACAGGGTGTGTCATTGCGAGCAAAACCTTTGTTTGTTTTCGTAAATATGGCACAAAAATTGCCTGAGATACTTGCGTTCAAAGACCAAGTAGTAAACAACGGCACAGTAGTTACTCACGCGTGAAACGTGCAACCCTTCGGATAAGTGATCTTTCTAATTAATTTTTTTGCTGAAAAAACAAGCTACTTGCTTCGCAAATCGATACAACGGTTGATTGTATATATATAAATTCGTATAACGAATTTTCGTTTATTATTTAATAGTTGAAGAAAAAAAATATACGCGCGTGAGCAACTACTGCGCCATTGTTTACCTCAGCGTCGTACTTTTAGTGCGAATATATAGGCTAATTTTTGCACGACATTAAATAAAAAGCTTCTCGCTCGTAATGACACACTCAATATGCTCACAAAGGGAATCTTCATAGTGTCAATCACCCTGTAGATATATATAGTTTTGTGTGTGTGTGTGTCTAAAGGAAATTATTTTACGCTAGTTTAGATGCTTTTTGTGACGTAGTTATCCTGTAGTAAATTTTCCACGTAGATCGCTTCGTTTACGATGTAGTGACTCCTTTTTATTTTATTCGTTTGGCCGTGTGTCAAAGCGCAAATGACCTTCACTCGCTTTTCAACGCTTCGAAAACTTTAGTGAGTATCGCGAACGTACGAAAAATCATTCTCGATGCGAAACAAAAAATAAATAAACACTTTTTTTCTCTCTCTCCTGTTCTGCTTTTCTTGTCTTTCTGCCTGTTCTCTCTCTCTTTCTCCGTCTCGCACGCTTGCTCGCTCTTTATCGCTGTCCTCGTCTTCTTCTTCTTCTCATCATCATCATTCTTCTTGTACGGCGCAATCGATCCGCGGACTATTCGAAGAGACTGCGTCGAAACGGCGCGCCAGAGTCGATTCTTATCGATACTCCGTCGATATGAGTAATCCCTTTTATTTGTTTTGTTTTTTTTTCTCTTTATTTCGAAAAATTATTTTTGTCGAGTACCTCTCTTCGTACTCGGCCTTTTCGCGACTAACTTTTGGGAATAATGTGGTGGGTGGGGGGGGGGGGGGGGGCACAAAATTGAGAATGATCGTAAACTGATCGGTGTCCCTTTTTGTCTTTGTAATTTCAGAGGAACGGGAACTCGAGAATTTGTGCAACAACGGAAAGCTCGTAATCACCGTGTAGAAAAATCGTCCAGATCCCCGAACAGCGACAGACAAAAAATCGCTACTCAATTACGATCGTTTTCTTTCATTAAAAAAAAAAAAAAATCCCATTCGATCGGTATTCGTCTTTCCGGTAGCGCGGGAAAAAAATTCCAATAAATCTTCTCTCGCGTTCTCGCGGGACACGAGAACGTGGAGGTCGAGAAACAGGAAAACCGCCGGAGAACTTCTGGAATTGTCCACGCGAGCGCTGTACCGCGAGTGCGCGACGAAAAATTTATTTTTATGGTAAAATTCACATGTATTTTTTTTAATCGCATAAGCCAAGAACGAGGAACCAACGCATAGTTCGATAGCCGTGTCAATAGTTTTAAAAACAAAAAGGTACAACGTACGAAGTCAATACGAAAATGGCGGGCGTTACTTCGCGGACGCATAATAATTGTTGCGTTAATTACGCGTGTTTATTAGAATTTATTTCGGAAGAAAAATCGGAAAAAAAATTGAGACGCAAAATCCTGGAGCGGAGAATTCCGCCGGAAATCAACAATATATTTGTGGAAATTCTCGCATAATGAGGTATATTCCATTTGCAAGAATTTTCATCTTAATTTTATCAAAAATCTGTACAACACGCGCAATATCAATTATACGTACAAAATGATAAATAATAATAAAGTTCTTGAGATTCCAAAACAAAAAATAGTAATTTATGCTACAAGTGCGGAAAACAACGAATTCCATCGCGCGTGAAGTTGCCGCATGAGCCGAAGGCTTATGGTGCATTTCACACGAGTACGAGTGAGAAATGCACCATAAGTCGAGGCGAATTCGGCAACTTACGCGCGATGTAATTCGTTTTTTTTCGCACATGTCCCATACATTATTTTTTGCAATGACTGTCTCGAAAGTGGGATTTGAGATTCAACAAAACCAATAACAATTATATTCAAATATATCAGATCAGTTCAGATCATTTCCTTGTCAGAAAATACGACTTTGATAAGTTGACGTTTCATATCACATGAATTTCGCTACATTCAAGTTTCTTCAATCGGTCCAAAATCGTAGAACAAAAAACTATCAACCGTGAAAAAAACCGTTTTTTCGCGAATCAATGTGGTAAAGTGAGCTAGAAATAGATTTTTTTCCGCACTAGTGCGGGAAAGTCTCACATTCCCGCACTAGTGCGGGAAAGTAAGCATCGTTGAGAAATAAGCCACTTTCCGCACGCTAAACACCAATCGAAAATCGCACTTTCGGGGCAGGCATTGCGAAAAAATTATTCCTCGACCGATAATTGAGTTGTTTAAAAAAAAAGTTCGATGTTTTTTTTAGAATTGATCTTTTGTGATATTAAAACCGAATGTCAAAAGGGTTTTTCTTTGAAATGATTCTAAAGATAATTATTAATTTTTTTTTCACTATAATTCAAATTGTAGATGTGGCGCGAAATGTCACGCCATCGGCGCTGGCGCTTGTAATGTCACCGCTCGAACGCGACCGAATAGGCTATGTATACGGCTTACACGCGGGTATATACAAAAGTAAAATTTCGTGTAATTTTACATCTAAAATTCTCGAGGATTCTGAAAAAGTCGAAATATAGTTTAATTTTCGTGCAACGATGTGTGAAAGTGGATTCGTGAAAGCAAATTCGAGTAATTTACCGACCGTGGATAACTGAACATTTTGAGGTTAGGAGAGGCTTAATAAATTGTGTCAGTTATTGCCGCTACGTATCATACGCATTTTGAAAAAGAAGTAATTAAATAAATATATTTCAATACAGTTTATGTTATAACACGTTTACAGTGACATCAAAGTGGTATTCACAGCAAAAATAAGTGGACGATGATTTCGGGTTGACACGCCGTGCTGCATCGAACCACAGATTGCGACGTTTTATGTCTTTTGGCACATTCAGAAGTACCTATTAGGGGAACTTTTCGTCGTATTTATACAAAGAGGAACGAAACAAGGCTTTTACGATTTTGTCGTTGTCATCGTTGACAGAATACTCGTATCACACGAGTAGTTTGTATACTGGCGTTCGAGCGGTGACGTCACGGAGCGCTCGGGTAACTTCGGATGCTCTCGGCACGTGTTTGCTAAGCCGAACAGAACATCAATTTCAAAGTGCTAGATTATTGTGAATTGTTGAAAAAAAAAAGAAAAATACTTTGCTCTAAAAACCGCACGTGATCTTTACAATGAAAAAAAAATCATTCAATGACCCAATTCGTGTCAGAACCAACTCGCAGTCACACGGCATTCGAAAATATGCGAGAGAGCCGAGCGGCAGTTGCAACTGAGTGCGTACCGAGCCCGACAGGTGGCGCCACCAGTACGCTAACGCGGCTCAGCGGAGTGCGAGGCGAGAGACGCGATGCTAGCGCCGCCCTGCAAGTTCGGACTCGCGCTTTCCTTCTCTCTCTCTCTCTCTCTGACCTAATATATATATATATTTATTATATATATATAACAAGTGCACCGCACGCGCGGTGTTATTTTTATACTCGACCGTAGCAATAGGCGCGTCCCCGCGAAGCTTCGCTCGTCTACCCGGCAAAGTTTCGTGGATACGAGAGTCGTTAAATTATTCTTCGTTTATATAGACCCTAGCGGACCGACCGATCCCGCGTGGTTATTCTCGCGACTGTGTAAACTTGTGTCGCGGCCTGGAGAGGCCGCGGTGCAAGAGAGGCGGGGGGGTGGTGATACGAACGCGATGAGCCGCGCGAAGTTCTATAACGAAATTCGCGAGAAAAGAGGATGAGTAGCGATGCTGAGAGCGCATCAGTATCGCGCGAGCTTTCGCACGGGTATGACGTTGCTCCTCATTTTTTTATCGCCGTCCATCACGTATCTTGCCTTTGTTCGTCGCGTGTCGCTCGTACACTAACGGTCGCGCGTGTTGGCGGGAAAATCTCGCTCGTAGGCGCGGTGACACACGGGACGAAATTGTTGGCGTGTTGTATCACGAAGTTTACCCGGCTTTATACGAATATAATATCAAAATCAATGTAATATTAATATAATTCGAGAATAAAGGAGATATATATGAGAGCGCGGGGTGATTAATCGTCGCGCGTCTGTACGTCTCTCATGTACTGCGATGATGCGGCGGACGTTGACCAGTATTTTCTAATTGGCATTTGGTATATTCACTCGAAAAACTATCGAGTCGTATAGGCTGGATCTATTTAAATTTTTAATATTCGAATTAACTAGCAAATTCACAGACGTAGTTGTAAACATACAGTGCCGCTCAAAAGTTTACGATCACTTCAGACAATTGTAAAATTAAATTAGAATAATACAAGTAATTTTATTTATTAATTTACCAAGATGCTATATAGCTCTAGAAAATTAATTATATTATTACGATATGATGTCGCAATTATGCAAAGTGCTCGAAAACTTTTGATCGGTACTGTATATACAGGATAACAATTGATTGCCGTGTGTTTTTCAAGGTTCTGACGCAGAGATTTTACGACCGGGGAAAATACGATATTCAATGGTTTTTCAAGTCCTCCGCGATGAAAAATCGAGCGTATTTTTGTGGACGACTAGTAATGGCCCGAAAAAATTTAGCAAGCTGAAAAAAAAAATTGAAATTCCATTTTGAGTTCAGCAGAATAAGAATAATTAAATTTCGAATACGAGACTACGTAAAAAAAAACTTTTTTTTTTTTAAATAGAATTAAATTTTATGTACCCGTGCAGAAATTTGTTGGGGACTCCCCAGATCCTACCACATCCGTATAGGAATTTGATAGGGTTTCCGCGCTTTTTCTCAATTGACGTTAAAATTTTTTTTTTTTAATTCTCAACCCGCATTTGATTTCCCCCAAAAAAAAAATATCCTTTCGTAATCTCGTGTACAAATTTTTTGGGGAGTCTCAAGATGCACCCACGTCTCTACAGGGATTCCTTAGGGACTCTGCACTAGGCCTCATTGGGGTACAATTGGATTTTGCACTGTTGCCCCCGATGAACGCCGTTTGAGAATTCTTATCCCGTTCGAATCGTGAATATGTGGAAAGTCACGAGAAAAAAAACTCGGCGTGTTGAAACATAAGCTGCACGCGTCGTGAGCGTTCACGTGTGCGGTGTGATATTATGTCCAAGGGCAGTAAAATAAATATCGGACGATAATTACAGTGGATTTTCAGTAATGTGACTCAAATCGATTTTTAAGATATTGTTTTCAAGCGATTTATACCTTTTTAAGATTCGCACATATTGCATATCTATTTTGTTGAGAAAATTCAACGTACAGGATGCGATGAGATCCAACAAAAATCGTATCGGACTCTGTTCGATAACGTGGCAATCCTTTAAAATTCAAATTGGTTTAGTACATTGGATTCTAATGGGGAATCCCGATTAGAATCCAATGTACGATGATGACGTTTTAATGTAGGGACAAGTATGGGAACCCAAATGGATCCTTGAAGGAGTGTTTCGTATTCGGAATTTGAATATCTCCATTCCGCTTCATGGAATTCGAATTTTTTCCCGAATGCTCATTTTTTTTTTGTTCCAGCAAATATTACTCGTCGCAAAAGTACGCTATATTTTTATTTCGAAGAGAACGTGAAAAACGATTAAAAATCATATTTTACTAAATCACAAACTCTCCGTGCAAGAGTCTTAAAAATCGCATGGCCACTTTATAATCGTCACCTTGTATACATAGACAGGTGTACGTGTAAAAGCCGAGTGCAAGGTGCACCCTTGACTCAATTCACGCTCGGCGGTCAAACGGAGCGCTGCGTACGCACTTCGAGCTGATTTTCGTGATGCTTCTCTCTCTCTTTCTCTCTCCTTCGCACGTGGCTAACAGTCAATGAGTTCGCGCCTGTGTTCTTCCGTTGGTTCGAAAAATTGACGAAAAAAAACAAATAAACACGGTGCGTGACGGCGGTACTTTCGATTTTCTTTTTTCCGGTTCGGTCGTCAAGTGGGACATTTTTCTTTAGATATGAATAGTTCGAAGGATGACGACAAATATTCGACGTGGAGCTCGAATTACTACGAGCTAATGGTTGCGTCCTTTTTTCGGAGGCTCTTAACGGAAAATTTGGCGCACAACGATCAGTGGCAAAGTCATTCGTACGCGCTTAAATAATTTTCCGTGACAATCATTGAAACACGATGACGAAAAAGTGATAAGTTGTGCACGCGCGCACGCGCGGTCTCTTTGTACGAATTTTTACGCGGCACGCAAAAGGATAGCAGGGCGTGATGAGCAGTAAGCCTTCCTTGTCGACTCTACGTGGGAACACTGCCCGTAAAAGCGCGGCAAAATTTCGGCTCGGATCGTCGACAGGTAACGAACAACGGCGCGTGGATGGGAATACGACGAACGCCAAAATCAAGAAGGAAGTGCCTGACGATGAGATAAAAGTAAATTTTTTTTTATTACAATATGATCAATTTATCGTTTCTCGGTGAATCGCACGCGTCATGGGATTTACAACATTATCGTGATTGTTTTTTTTTTCACGTTGAGTACATTTATAATTTAGAGGTTATGTTTTGTCGTTTGAGCCGCCCGAGTGGTCTTGACATTAGACAGAAGCAGGGGGCTGGCACAGCCTATCCCCTACTGTGTATAAAAATGTTATGCTTTTTGACCGCTTATTTTAGTTCCACCTGTGGCGCTAGTAGTTACCTTACAATATTCCTATTGCGCGAGCGCGCGGCTCGCACGACGTACAAAACCATCAATTTGACTTTTGGAGGTTAAACCGCGGTTCGGAATTGATGAAATTGTTCGTAAACGTGCACTAATGCCGTGTATTGTGCCCGGTTGTACCTCAGGGTATCCGCAAAATATTGAAAAGGTGCATTTTTTCAACGTACCAGCCGATACTGGCATTCAAAGACTATGGAAAGAGGCTATAAATAATGACAATGTGAAAGCTGAACGAGTATACAAACATAAGTATGTCAGTACACAACCATGGAGGTACGTATGGACAATATAATTATTTATCGCCAAATAATCGGTTCTTGAAAATATTATCAGTGAATAAGTTTTCACACGTGTTTCAGTTCTCGTTATATGAGCATATGATGAAAGCTGGAGCTTCCTTTTTAAATTGAGTAATGACCTTTTGAGAAATTTATAATTTGGTACCAAATAGTTTCGTTATTATATTTGTCTTCATGATTTTTTGTTGACACGATTATTAGTCAATAGACTAATAGTCAATCGAGAATTAATGAGTAATAGATAAATTAATAAAATAATAATGGTAGCGTAATAAATGGTGTGTGTATATATTTATTCCATCTAACACCATCAATGTATATTATGGTGTTATATGGGTATTGCTCGATTATATGTGTGCGTGTGTATACAGGGTAGACCACGCAACGTGTGCACCTCTTTTACGACCAAAATATGCGTTGCACAAAAAAATGTTTTATACAAAAGTTACATGGTTTATAAGGCTACACTATGTGGTCCATTTATTTTTTTTATAGGTGGAGGCGCTTCGAAGATTTGAAGGTCAACTTTATTTTTTCAAATGGAATGCTATATTTTTTATAGCGTAATATGATAGAGTATCGAATTCTGAGTAAAAAAGTATAGACCTTTATTAGCCCTAGAGTTAATAGCTAACGAGTAATTTCACTTTATTACTTTAAAATTTTCTTCACGTAATATCAAGTTGGAGATTCATTCATTCATTTTCACTTTTATCTTTCTAATAATAATCACGCACAATCACCGAAGGATACTTTAATACTGGATTACAATCATTGAGAAGATTGTGAATCATGATAAGTGTGTGTGATGTGGTAAATGTGTTCATATTGATAAACACTGTGATGTAAACACTGCCATTCAGAAATTTGTAGTAGATTTGAATCTCCAACTTGATATTAGGTGAAGAAAATTTTAAAGTAATAAAGTGAAATTACTCGTTAGCTATTAACTCTAGGGCTAATAAAGGTCTATACTTTTTTACTCAGAATTCGATACTCTATCATATTACGCTATAAAAAATATAGTATTCCATTTGAAAAAATTAAGTTGACCTTCAAATCTTCGAAGCGCCTCCACCTATAAAAAAAATTAATGCACCACATAGTGTAGCCTTATAAACCATGTAACTTTTGCATAAAACATTTTTTTGTGCAACGCATATTTTGGTCGTAAAAGAGGTGCACACGTTGCGTGGTTCACCCTGTATATACATAGCTCTTGCGCGCGCATCAGTTTTGTAAAGGTACGACTAGCGCTGCAAGTGGCAGAGTAGGACACTAAAAAAAGCGGTCATTTTGCATAGCAAAAATATCAATCCGTGCCAGCCTCCTGGACAGAAGCCGAAGAATCTATCATCCAGTAGAAATGCAACGAACCTAGCGGGAAAATCTCGAACTAGAGGTTTTAGCTTGAACGTGAGATGAGACGCTGACCCGTGAGACGGTGAATACCGCACGGGTGCGCGAGCGAGAGGGGTGAGGGCATGCCGTGGTGGAGCGCGGTCAGCCCTCATTGGCTTGGAGCTCTGGGCTAGAGTGGGGAGTGGGCGGACCCACGCTCGGTCACCGTTATTTCACAGGACCCTGACGTTTCTCCGCGTTTTACGCTACTGTAATAGCTTCGTGAATCCAACGATGAATAACGGGCCGGTATAGCTGAACGAATTAGCAGAAACGCGATTGCGGGAAACGATTATAGCCAACAGGCGGCACTCCCTTCTCTCCCTCTCCCTCGCTGCATAGATCAACGGAAAATAAAAAAGAAAGTAATAGGGTACACCGACCAGTGAATGGACCGGGACCAGTGAATGAACGAATGCTGTCTTATATTTAAAATAAGGAATACCAATTTTCGAGAAAAACTCGAATCACTATAATTTAGCAAAAATAATCACGGGTGTCGTTTAAACCAATTTCTTAGTTAAGTATCGAATTTTGACTCCACTCGGACTTTTTCTAGTTTGTCGTACTTGCACATCGCGCAACTCAATTCTGACACGGCTGTGTACAGTAGATGTTCTAAAGGTGTGTTCGTTTTGGGTTGATCTACCGATAATGCCAATAAAAAAGTTGGCAATCTCCATACGGTGGGAGATACGATTTTTTTCAACGTTCACCCCCCGATAAGGGTGGGTTCCGGCAAACGAAATTCGTTGCCAATTTTTTTGCTGGCTTATTGCGGGTTGATCTACCGATAACGCCAATAAAAAAGTTGGCAATCTCTATAGGGTGGGAGATACGATTTTTTTCAACTTTCACCCCCCCCCCTCCTACTAAGTTCCGGCATATGAAAATTGCTCATATTTTTTCGGAAGTTCATTTAGAGTTAACCTTCCCATAACGCCAATAAAGAAGTTGGCAAACTCCATACGGTCGGAAATACGATTTTTTTCAACATCCACCCCACAATAAGGGTGGGTTCCGGCAAACGAAAATCGTTATTTTTTTTTGTAAGCTCACTTAGGGTTAATCTTCCCACAACGCTAATAGAAAAGTTGTTAATCCCCATGATGTCGGAGATACAATTTTTTAAACTTTTACCCCCCTATCGAGGGTAGTGTTTATTTATCGAAATCTCTTAAAATGTTTTGCACGATGTCTTTTTTAGCCACCTAGGAGCTGAACGTACAATAAATCACTGTAAATTCAAAAAGCGAAAAACAACAAAAAAAATCGTTGCATTGCAAAAACGATGCAAACTTCAGAGCCATCGTTATTCGTTTATCCACTGGTCGGTTTACCCTGATTTGTTCACGAATGTGAAAGAATACGAGTCAATCAACGAATATGAAAAGCCCCGACTCTTCGTCCATTTTATCATGGAACGTTTACACGAGTATTATCACAACGTAATTGGAGATCGAGACACATTATACCCGAGCTTTTCCGCGTTCTATACGGTTCATTCAATTTTTGATTAATTTTACCTTTCGTTACTTCATAGACTATATATTCATTTGTACAAAAGAGCATTCGTGTATTGTGTGTCATATGAGATATCCAATCTACAGACATACAATATATAATCGAATGGCGTTCGCAGAATTATGCGAATATATGCAAAATTGAATGACATTGCACGAATCAAATAAATTCCGAAGGAAAAATTTCTTTGTGCCACGTCACAATATTTTCCGAAAAGAATTCGCAACGTCCTAACAATTGTTCGGGAATATAGGGGGACAAAACACAATTAATAATTCAGTCAATTGAGACATAATAGCGGGGCTATCGAGCGTTTCATCCGACAGATGTTGGATGATACCGATTTTTCTTCTTATTTTCTATGCTTCGCGACGACTACGACGACAACGTCGCGCACGGCTGACTCGTTACGTGCCGTTACTACTTGAGAGTAGGGAGCAGGAGAAGAGCTCTTATACCGCGTTCGCGTCGCGCACGCGACGGAACGGTGGAGGCGCAACGGAAGACCACCGTTCGCGTGATTTTTGAATCGACGTGTAGGGTTTGAACTTTATTATACTGAATTTCCTTCGCGAATTTTTCAATTGCTTAAGCGATTTATGACTTCGAAACATTTTGATGCTTTTCTCTTTATCGAACAACAGGATATTTTTAAATAAAACATGTATATATTTATATATATTGGGTGAAGTAAAAAGTTCTGAGCGTTTTCCGCTAGATGTCTTTAGTGAGCCATATCTAACGATGTATACATCGCATCGGGTCATACTATACGGCGATTTGAAGGTGACATTACGCTTCAAAAAAAGTTCTTTGACAGTTTTGTGTTTGGTGAAGCCAGTTGTGTGTTACAGCGTTCCAAAATGGAGGCAAAAAAAGAGAAAATTCGATACATTCTTCAGTATCACTACGACCAAGGTGAAAAGGCGGAGCAGGTGGCCAAAAAAAATTGTACTGCTTATGGACCCAATACAGTATCGAATGCAACAGCAAAGCGGTGGTTCCAACGATTCCGTTCTGATAATATGGACGTCGAAAATGAGGCACGCTCTGGTAGGCCAATCGTCGAAAATGTCGATGAAATCATGGAAATCGTCGAGTCGGACCGGCATGTGAGCACTTATTCCATTGCCCAGGAACTGAAGATTAGCCAGAAAACCGTTTGGAACCATTTGCATAAGGCTGGTCTCAAGAAGAAGCTCGATGTATGGGTGCTACACGAATTGACGCAAAAGAACCTTTTGGACCGTTTTGATGCCTGCGATTCTTTGCTGAAACGTAAAGAAATCGACCCGTTTTTTAAGCGGATGGTGACGGGCGATGAAAAATGGGTCACAAACGAGAACAAAAGCCGAAAAAGATCGTGGTTCAATCGCGGTGAGCCGGCCCAAACGATCGCCAAGCCCGGATTAACGGCCAAGAAGGGTTTGCTGTGTGTTTGGTGGAATTGGAAGGGAATCATCCACTATGAGCTGCTCCCATCGGGCCAAACACTCAATTCGGACCTCTACCGTCAACAACTGACCAGATTGAAGCAGGCGATTGACCAGAAGCGGCCAGAATTGGCCAATAGGAAGGGTGTTGTGTTCCATCAAGACAACGCCAGGCCGCACACATCTTTAACGACGCGCCAGAAACTCCGAGAGCTTGGATGGGAGGTTCTATCGCACCCGCCGTATAGTCCAGACCAGGCACCAAGCGATTATCACCTTTTCAAGCATTTGCAAAATTTTCTTGATGGTACAAAACTGGCCTCAAGAGAGGCTTGTGAAAAAGAGCTGGTCAAGTTTTTTTACCAATAGGGACGAAGACTTCTTCAATCGCGGATTTATGAAATTGCCTTCAAAATGGACAAAAGTTATCGAACAAAATGGTGCATATTTGATCTAAATCGAATAATCCTAACTATGTTAATTTCATCGTCGAAATAAAGCGAAAAAACGCTCAGGACTTTTTACTTCATCTAATATACATATTTACAAATTGCAAGATTCTCTTCAAACATGCAATATTATTAATATTAATAATAATAATAGTGATATATACAAAAATATATATAAATACGAATGATCTATCTACGTATCGAAAAAAAAACGATCTAAAAAATATGTATTTGTAAGAAAAAAGAAAAAAATTAGAATAAAAAAAATATATATTTAAAAATATATAGAAATTTTGGTCAGTTTGTGTTTTTTTTTCTACAAAATAATTGCAAATGTATGTTCGCTAAATAACTAAAAAAAAAGCATCAAAGTTCACAGCAGTATTATGGTCTTAAAGTTTGCATCGTTGGAATGCAACGAAAATTCTCTTTTATATTTTTACTTCCTCATTTTTATTATTTTACAAAGCTTTTTTCACAGATTAAAATTATCTATCGTTGAATAAGCGACTCAAAAAATGATTGATGTATTTTCGTAACGAATATTAGCCATAAGAAACTCGATGAATTGAAAAATAATAATTTTCGTTGCATTCCAACGATGTAAACTTCGTGCAGTCGTAAACGATGTAAACGTGCCTCGTGCAGTATTAATAAAAATGTTAAAAACGAAATAATTGATGGCACGTTCATTTTTGCATGTAACGACCCATACGATGCGATTTTGCACACGTATCATGGATGTGTAGTATTATGTTATAAACGCGAATAATGCATGATCCACGGACCAATAGCGCGAGTCTTTACCATGTATATATATCTTCATCTCTGTTTCTTGCGCGAAACTAAGGCGGATCGCGTACACACGGAAATCGAACCCGCTCAGGTGAGCATACAAGGCAAAAGCTATAATGACGGGAGCGAGAGAGAGAGACAGAGAGAGGGAGAGGGAAAGTCGACGGTGTCGTATTTCAGCCTATTATGATTCCGAATAAATCAGGCGAAGGAGAGTAACACGAGACCCGGGCGCTCCTTCGTCTCCCGCTTCGTTTCCACACTCACACACACACACACACACACACAACCACACACCCCCACATATTTACTTGTTTTTTGTTATAACTATTGTAATATTATTATTATTTTTTATATTATGTAGTATTTATGCATTATTATACTTTCATATACAAGCAGCCTGCAATTATTTCCTCACGTTTCACAATGTTTTATCGAGCACACATCACGAAACTCATTATCGAAAATTCACCAACGTAGAGGCTGAACGAAAAAAAAATGTTCTTCGTACTCTTCCTGAAATGCTACACTCTCCGCTGCCGTCTGACATTTAAAAGAAACAAATTAATTCAAGCGAGGGCAAAAAAAAAATCAAATATAATCTCGCGGGGCAAGCGTTTGAAAAATTTATTTTTCCGATGTTTTTGTAAGTGCACAGACTATAATATATATATATGCACGTGAAATACTAAGCGGAACCGAACCTATAAATATTACGAGCTCCCGTTCCGTTCGCGACCTAAAAAAAAACCTGATTCCGGTTACACTTTATCGCTTCAATTTATCAATGTTCAAATGTGTTTGTTTTCCATGTCTCAACGATTTTCCATCTTTCATTCTTCATTCCTGCCTCGAACTTTTTGCTCTGGTTTTTTTTTATTTTCTTTTTACAAGTTTTCGAACTATTGTTTTTCTTATCTTTCATTTTAATTCATAATAAACGCTGCTGTTTTCGTGCGATCAAACAGGAAACGAGTAAAAGCGTGAACGCGCAGATAATATTTTTTCCAGCAGTACCCATCTCGAGTTCCCGATTAATCGCGGCCCGCTCTCTTATCGATCGATCAATCGGTCTTGGTTCCGTGCGCTTAAAGACGCGCGCATTTGAACGCGCCATGAGCACAAGGTTCGGCCACCGCAGCAATGCGCTCGAGCCAGCTGGCTCTCGGACCGCGGCTACTCTTTACTCGCTTTGCTGGGAAGAAGCAGAGCGGGAGCGAGAGGGAGAGAGGGAGAGACAGACAGGGGGGGGGGGGGGGGTGGAAAGAAGAAGCCGCATTCGGAAAAACTATCTATACGTAATAGTAAGCAAAGTCGAATGGTGTGTTCGCATATATCGCTTGTGGATTGAAATAGATCGCTCTGCGTCCGGCAGTTTATAAATTTTGCGCGCCTCCCGACGAATTATCGATGTAATATTAATAGAGGATCTTCGGCGCAGTGTTTTTCTACTATATATATATATTAGGTGGTTGCATACGAATGCGCCCACCGGCAATAGATGGCGTTAGGTAGACTAGGGGAAAGTGGGACATAATGTGTCACGGGGCACAGTGAGCTACGTGCGGTTTCTCGAAGGTTTGTAGCTCGTAAATTCCAAAAATTTTCCGTGTTGGACCGCCATTTATATTAGGTTTCGTCAAGCCTAAAAGAAAGTCGATAGCAGTTCACAAAGAATTATTGAAAATTAAAAATTGATTTGAGGCTTGGAAAAAAAATATTTCGCTCGCCGGGAAAACGTAAAATATAACTACACTTTCTGTAGCGGCTCCGGTTTACGGTCCTAATCGATAGTTTTATTCTTTATGATTGCACTCAGTGACTTGTGTTTTTCCATTCGTAGTTTAATTAATAGTTATTTTTATCAATAATCAAATATTCTACTAGTGGGGTACAATGTGTCACCGAGTGGTGGGGCAAAATAAGTCGACTGCCAATGAGGAAACAAAGAAGTGACAATTCTCCGAAGAAGCGCAATGTGTCACGGGCAACTGTCAACCACATGCGATTTCTCGGAGTTTTGTAGCTTGCAAAATTCGAAATTTTTTGTGTTGGTCCGTGATTTATATTAAGTTTCGGCTGGCCTAAAAGAAGGTCAATTTTAAGAATTCTTCTCACGAAGAATTGTTAAAATTATCAAATTAATTTGAGCCTCGAAAAAAAAAATTTTGCTTGCTGGGAAAACGTCAAATATTGTGGGGCAATTGTGTGGAGCACAATGTGTCATCGAGTTGTTGAGCACAATGAGTCGACTCCGAATGTTGTTGGCAAATAATACCCGTTGTGAAATTATCGGTATGTATGAAAATCTGTTATCTATGTTAGGAAAATATAAGAGTTTCAACCACCTCGTTGTACCCTACGTTTCGCAGCACTTGACACAATGTACCCACCTAGCTGACACATTGTACCCCACCCGTGTGGTACAATAAGCCAAACCGCAATTTTTTTTTCGAACCCATTATTTTTAATCTTTTTGCAAAAAATATGGTACCTTTATTGTACGCCAAAGGTCTATAAAATCGGTTATGATTTTTTTTTCCTAATCAGACTACTTTGGTAATAGTAAAAAAACGATAGAAAAAAAGTGACACACTGTGTCCCACCTTCCCCTATTTTCTCGAATTTAAAGTTGTCGATGCACATGATATATCCATAGCGTCCCCCTGAAACGCCATATACGTATTGGCGTAGCCTTTCCCAGAAAGCCCGGTGATCCCCCCCCCCCCACAAAAAAATCAATCCAAAATAATTAAAGTCAAATAATCGATTAATTTTATTGAAGTTTCACCGAAGCAAGCATAAAGAAATAATTTAATAAAACTTGAACCGTATCCTTCGTTGTAATTTCATAATTTGTATAAAAGAAAAAAAAAAGATGATTGCGATTAAAAGCCAGTCAGGCCGGTCCCTCCTGACCCCCCCCCCCCCCGCCCGCCCCAGAAAAAAATGCATCGGTGACATTTGTGTGACGCGTCAACATCATCTATTTCTATTGTCTTTGCAATGCCGAGTTTTCTTCCAAATACCAGGTGTACAAGTATGAAATGCGGATTTCAGACAACAGATGGTGCACCAATGCAGTTTGTGCTATAAAGATTTGACACTGCGCCATTTTGTTGTGTCATCAACAAGTGTCAGACGCGCACGAGTGATAAATTGGAAAAGTGTGTGCATAGTGTTGTGTTGTTGTGTTCAATATGTCGAAATTTATACCGAACAAAGAGCATTCGCGGACAGCATTAATTTTTTGTTTTCATTTGAAGAAAACTGCTGCTGAATCATACCGATTACTTCGAGAAGCTTATGGTGAACATGCTCCATCTCAAGATACGTGTGAACGATGGTTTCGGCGTTTCAAAAGTGGTGACTTCGATGTTGCAGACAAGGAACATGGAAAACCGCCAAAAAAATACGAAGATGTAGAATTGCAAGCATTGTTGGACGAAGATGATTCACAAACACGAAAACAACTCGCCGAGCAATTGAGCGTTAGTCAACAAGCTGTTCCCAATCGGCTACGAGAGATGGGAAAGATTCAGAAGACCGGTAGATGGGTACCACATGAGTTGAACGACAGGCAAATAGAAAAGCGCAAAAACACATGTGACATTTTGCTCGCTCGGTACAAAAGGAAGTCGTTTTTGCATCGTATAGTTACAGGGGATGAAAAGTGGATTTGTTTTGAGAATCTCAAGGGCAAAAAATCATGGGTAGACCCAGGCGCACCATCCACATCGACCGCAAGACCGAATCACTTTGGCAGAAAGACGATGCCCTGTGTTTGGTGGGACCAGAGGGGCGTGGTCTATTATGAGCTGTTAAAACCTGGGGAAACGGTTAATACTAAACGTTACCAACAACACAAAGAGGCAACACAAAGTCATTTTTCTTTATGACAATGCTCCATCACATACGGCAAAACCGGTTCGCGACACGTTGAAAGCACTCAGCTGGTAAGTTCTACCCCATGCGGCTTACTCACCAGACTTGGCTCCTTCCGATTACCACTTGTTTGCATCGATGGGTCACGCACTTGCTGAGCAGCGCTTTGGTTCGTACGAAGATGTGAAAAAATGGCTCGATGAATGGTTCGCAGCAAAAGGGGAAGATTTTTACTGGCGTGGTATTTACAAATTGCCCGAAAGATGGGAAAAATGTATAACAAGCGATGGAGCATACTTTGAATAAAGCACTTTTCATCATTCTTCCGAATTTAACGTGTTTTTTTTTTTTAGAAAAAAAATCCGCATTTCATACTTGTACACCTGGTAAGTCACATTTGCCACAAGTTATCCTCCATTATATCCTGACGAAGAAAACGGCAGCGGAAACACGCATCGTTTACTAGAGTAAGTTTATGCCGAAGATGCTCTATAGCGAGTACAACGTGCAAAGAGTGCGCTTTCGTCGCTTTCAAAGTCGTGATTTCTCCACGAACAACAAGAAACGCGGAAAACCACCCAAAAGAGGGGTGTCGTATATTACGAGCTGTTGAAAGCGTTGGAAACCATCACTGGGGATCATAATCGACCGAAACTGATGCTTTGCATCAGGAGGCCGCATGTTGTTCAACCGGTCAAGAATTACTCAGAAGGAGTGAACTGGGAAATCCTACCCCACCCGCCATACTCCACAGACATCGTTCCCTCCGATTACCATTTTTTTTTCTTCTGCTCGATGCAGGCAGCGATTATCGCACGAAACAACTTTTGTGCGCAGGCACGTTTGCTATTTTTTTTTTCTTTTTGCTCCTTTTTCTTGCCTGTATCCTTTTCTTTAATTCGTTTTCTCTTTGCCTCTAACCATTCTCTTATGTGTCCTTATCGCCTGCGCATCGTAAAAGTAAATTTAAACTGCAGCCTATCCTTTATACACTTATGTGTACATACATACATGATGTACATGATGTATGTATATACATGTGTGTGTGTGTGTGTATAGCGTACTAAATACGAAAAGTTTGTTGGCCGCGTATATATCGATTGTTGCGAGATTCGGCGGGGGCAAAAAGAAGCACGGCGGGGAGGGGGGGGGGGGGGGGGGTGGGTGGGTGGGTCGTACAACACGAAGCTCAGCGTAAAATTGAGTACGTAGAGAAGGTAGCTAATTTGACGGTACGATAATGTACTTCCCGTTCAACAGTGAGGGAGGGCCTCGGGTGATCCTCTGCAAGCTTCGTGCCATAAAAGTTTTCGCCAAACTCATATCCCCTCACATTATGCCATACAACGCACGTACATCGTCCACATATATACATATGTAAATATATATGTGCGCGAAACATTCCACATTTTACGACATAAGTGTGTGTGTGTGTATATATATATATATATATACAGGGTGGACCACGCAACGTGTGCACCTTTTTTACGACCAAAATATGCGTTGCACAAAAAAATGTTTTATACAAAAGTTACATGGTTTATAAGGCTACACTATGTGGGGTATTTATTTTTTTTTATAGGTGGAGGCGCTTCGAAGATTTGAAGGTCAACTTTATTTTTTCA
This sequence comes from Ophion ventricosus, assembly GCA_963932345.1. NCBI lineage: Eukaryota > Metazoa > Arthropoda > Insecta > Hymenoptera > Ichneumonidae > Ophion > Ophion ventricosus. Next base: position 20,197,970 of record OZ010711.1, on the reverse strand, counting down.
AATGGAATGCTATATTTTTTATAGCGTAATATGATAGAGTATCGAATTCTGAGTAAAAAAGTATAGACTTTATTAGCCCTAGAGTTAATAGCTAACGAGTAATTTCACTTTACTACTTTAAAATTTTCTTCACGTAATATCAAGTTGGAAATTCATTCATTCATTTTCACTTTTATCTTTCTGATAATAATCACGCACAATCACCGAAGGATACTTTAATACTGGATTACAATCATTAAGAAGATTGTGAATCATGATAAGTGTGTGTGATGTGGTAAATGTGTTCATATTGATAAACACTGTGATGTAAACACTGCCATTCAGAAATTTGTAGTAGATTTGAATCTCCAACTTGATATTCCGTGAAGAAAATTTTAAAGTAATAAAGTGAAATTACTCGTTAGCTATTAACTCTAGGGCTAATAAAGGTCTATACTTTTTTACTCAGAATTCGATACTCTATCATATTACGCTATAAAAAATATAGCATTCCATTTGAAAAAATAAAGTTGACCTTCAAATCTTCGAAGCGTTTCCACCTATAAAAAAAATAAATGCACCACATAGTGTAGCCTTATAAACCATGTAACTTTTGTATAAAACATTTTTTTGTGCAACGCATATTTTGGTCGTAAAAGAGGTGCACACGTTGCGTGGTCCACCCTGTATATATATATATATATATATATATATATATATATCGTAAAATGTGGAATGCCTCAGTCGCAATGCAGCCAACGAATTGAAAGTTGGGTCACTAATAAGACGAAAGTTTCGGGCTTTATATTGCGAACGAGGGTAGCTCGGTAACGACGTCGGATAACGCAGAGTTTCGTTTTTTAAGGATTTATATACGTATCATTACATTGTATGTATATTGCAACGTGGTGAGGATATAAAGCTGTTGTGAGCGAGTGTAGTAGACGGGCTGGCCGTAGCTCAGTGGTCAGAGCAGTCGACTGGCAATCGAAAGGTCGCTGGTTCGAGTCCTGGTCCAGGCGCAACTCGGGTGCTATTATATATATGTGGATGTATATGTGAGCGTTTGTAATTGTATTTAGGGTTAAGCGTCGATCATATGCATCCATGCGCGCGAGGGTCGCACGCGCGCTCGCGTTCTATGGGAAAAGCACACCTGGAAGCCAGACGAGTCTCGCATTATGTATACTTGCGGTCTCGCGCATTCGCAATTGTTTCACTTCCGCTCTCTCTCTCTTGATAACTATGTAATATATATATATATATATATATATATATATATATGCGCGTGTCGTGGATTGTGCAACGAAATCGCGCGGATAAACTCGGAACTACACAATCCTTATGGTTACAATGAGATTTTCCTACCTTGGAAGACAAAGTGGGAAAAATGTTGTAAAATAGAAGGAGGAGGCAAATGGAAAGAGTTAAAACAGCGAGAGAGAAAGGGAGGACGAAGAGCTGAGTTTTCCTTCGGGACATTCGTTAACGTCACTTTGGTGAAAGAGGACCGGCGGTGTTTGTATAAAATGGCGGTAAGCGTAAATCAGTAATTCAAGAGGTTGTAAATGATACTTGGGTAAGAACCGTATACGGCTATATAATATACACACCTACACACATAGAGTGCGACAGAGAAAGAAAATTAAAGAGACGGTGAGAGAGAACTCAGCGATTACACAAAGATACATGCTTTGGGGATCGGCGTTCTCAAAAGAAATCCATACCCATCTTGTTCCCTCATGTACGAGTGTTCGTACATATTCAAACACACGCACACACATATCTCTTTAAAAACATACGTCGCGCTCACATCACTCATGCCGGCAGGCTACTCAGGAAGAAACTTTACTTTTACTGCTTCTTTTTTTCGCGTAGCGCAAGTCGTGATAGGCGAAGAAATTTTATACTGCACACTGCGTCTGGGCCACCTTGCGCGTCGGCTAGCGATCGTCTGTATAAAACAATACGAAAGTGGAAACGCGTGTGGATGCACACTCGTGTGTATTAAACAGAGCAATTATCGCACGTAGTGATCACAACCTGGAGACAATGAGAAGAGAGGGTAAAGCTATGAATGGGTCTGAAGTTCGCAACGTTGCGGCGCAACGAAATGTTTTTTTTTTTAATTTTTGAAATTCAATAAATTTATTGCATAGTTCACTTCTGGGTGCCTATAAAATATAATAGGAAACATTTTAAAGGATTTTGGCAAAGGGTACCGCCCTTAAATAGGGGGTGAAAGTTGAAAAAAATCGTATCTCCCACCGTATGGGGATCCCCAACTTTTTTATTGAAGTTATCGATAAAGGAACCCAAATAAGGCTCAAAAAAAAAAATGACCAATTTTCGTTTGCCGGAACTCACCCTTGTAGGGGGTGAAAGTTGACAAAAATCGTATCTCCCACCGTATGGGGATCCCCAACTTTTTTATTGGCGTTATCGGTAGATGAACCCAAAATAAGCCTCCAAAAAAAAAATGAACGATTTTCGTTTGCCGGAACTTACCCTTATCGCGGGGTGAAAGTTGACAAAAATCGTATCTCCCACCGTATGGGGATCCCCAACTTTTTTATTGAAGTTATCGATAAAGGAACCCAAATAAGTCTCAAAAAAAAAAAAATGACCAATTTTCGTTTGCCGGAACTCACCCTTGTAGGGGGTGAAAGTTGACAAAAATCGTATCTCCCACCGTATGAGGATCCCCAACTTTTTTATTGGAGTTATTGGTAAAGGAACCCAAAATAAGCCTCCAAAAAAAAAAATGAACGATTTTCGTTTGCCGGAACTTACCCTTATCGCGGGGTGAAAGTTGACAAAAATCGTATCTCCCACCGTATGGGGATCCCCAACTTTTTTATTGGCGTTATCGGTAGATGAACCCAAAATAAGCCTCCAAAAAAAAAAATGAACGATTTTCGTTTGCCGGAACTTACCCTTATCGCGGGGTGAAAGTTGACAAAAATCGTATCTCCCACCGTATGGGGATCCCCAACTTTTTTATTGGAGTTATTGGTAAAGGAACCCAAAATAAGCCGCCAAAAAAAAAATGAGCGATCTTCGTTTGCCGGAACTTACCCTTATCGCGGGGTGAAAGTTGACAAAAATCGTATCTCCCACCGTATGGGGATCCCCAACTTTTTTATTGGCGTTATCGGTAGATGAACCCAAAATAAGCCTCCAAAAAAAAAATGAACGATTTTCGTTTGCCGGAACTTACCCTTATCGCGGGGTGAAAGTTGACAAAAATCGTATCTCCCACCGTATGGGGATCCCCAACTTTTTTATTGGCGTTATCGGTAGATGAACCCAAAATAAGCCTCCAAAAAAAAAATGAACGATTTTCGTTTGCCGGAACTTACCCTTATCGCGGGGTGAAAGTTGACAAAAATCGTATCTCCCACCGTATGGGGATCCCCAACTTTTTTATTGGAGTTATTGGTAAAGGAACCCAAAATAAGCCTCCAAAAAAAAAAATGAACGATTTTCGTTTGCCGGAACTTACCCTTATCGCGGGGTGAAAGTTGACAAAAATCGTATCTCCCACCGTATGGGGATCCCCAACTTTTTTATTGGAGTTATTGGTAAAGGAACCCAAAATAAAACATTTTCCACAAATTTTGCAGTGAATTATCGACGGTCAAAAAATAGCCGAAAAATTGCCATGTTCAAAAGTGCGTACCGGGGCGAAAAAAAAATCGTAGATAATTTTCTAAAAAATCAAAACAAAGGTAAACTTGTCCTCTTTAAAACGCCACTCGGGAAATTCAATTATCTTTATTTTTGAGTCCGCTATCTAACTTTTAGTGCGGTAAGAAATTTCGACTAGTGTATCCAAACTTTTGGCCGGCAGTGTATGTACAGTGAGACCACGATTTTCTACCATCTCGATTTTTTTCCATTCCCCATCATTTCCCCCCCACTTTGTCTATTTCACCGAAGGGACTACTTCGGCGCAACGGTACGGTCGATTACCGCAGCACCGGCATTTCGAGCCAAAAACATAATCTCAAGCGTAAAAATTATGGAAAACGTCGAGCCGAACAACAATTGTCCAACGAAAAGTGCACGACTACTTTTAGAAAAAAAGTTGGATATTTTAAAAAAGCTCGACGATGATGGAAAAGTGGCTGCAATAGCCAAAGATTTTGATTTAACTAGTGCAGCTCATGCTTTTAGGTTACTTTGATGCCCTGTTAACCAAATTACTCGTAAACTTCATGATGCGCATGCTCCCACCTTTACCAGTACCAGTACTCCCCCTCGCTTCCAAGTAGTAGAAAATCGAGATCTCACTGTACGTCTCATAAACGGGATAAAGCCGGGGCACGATTCGAACTGGCCTTGCCTATAACTGACTTTTTCTCATGCGTATAATAATGAATGAGATATCGCGTTACAGCAGTGCCGATAGACACGGCGTTGGGTTACAAACGCATACATGCGCGCCGAGTGCGCGCACACGATCGCGCACGAACAGACGTGCGGACGTTTACAACGCGCGACCACGTGACCGGAGAGTCCACGTCACGCCGCCAGCGTGCTTCCCTTCCCAAAACATAAAATGCCCGGCTGATGTGGGACTGTCCTTCAGTCTTTGTATTCCACCGTACAGAGAAGTTGCAAAGAAATGGTGAGTGGTGTTGTAAGAAAAAAAAAAAAAAACAATTCTTTATCGAAGATACCTATGAAAATAATAGTGCATTGGAGATAGGTGACGCACTTGACCATTTTCGAACAGCTCGCGCGCGCCACCTGTCGGCGAACAGCCAAAGCTTCTTTTCTCATTCGCAACGATCCGATCGTAAATCTTATCCGGGACAACCGAACGCTCTTATTTTTCGACTGTTTCAAGCAACACGCGGAATCTCGTTTAACGCGGACCGGGCTCGGATCGCCCGCGTAACGAAACACCCTGCGTATCGTATTGCCGCGTCGCGTCGCCTGTGCCGGCGCCGCGCTGAAGCCGCACTCGGTGGCTATGGGGGCGCCCCGGCCAGCGGCCGCGATACGGAAAATTTAGGAAAATAAAAAGAAAAAATTTATAAAATAGTAAAATATAAAAAATATACAAAATATGAAAAATATACAAAATAGAAAAATATACAAATTAGAAACAATGCGGAACTAATATTATTTTTTAAATAGCGTGCTTGCAAGAGCTCCGTAAAATTTCAAGGTCACTCAACGACGAGCCGCGCAACGTGGACGTCTCCGGTTGCATTGCACACTTTGTCCATACCACTTTTATTATTTTTTTCATTTTTTTTTCCATATTATCTTTGTATGCGACGAATCGTTAACTTGAACGTTTGTTTGGGTTCATGGATTAGATCAAATGTGCCAAGCTATTCTTCCTTTACTATTTTTTCATTGCATCTGCGGACACCCTGTATATAGAGGGCGCAGCGCGAGGCTCATCATGCACGTAAATACACGTGTTTAAATCAATATGTACATGTGCATATATATATATATATATCTCCCTTTAAAAAGTCCGTCTCTCTCGCCGCTACAGGCCTCAGTCTTTCTCGATTCCGAGGCCGGAGCGTAACTGAGACTGGTCGACTAATGGATTGATCCGACGGGTCACGTGATATCCCCGATATCCACACCATATACGCGCAACGAGCGAGAGAGAAAACAAGAGATACATGGTACATACGCGCATGGTGCTATATATTAACGTAATGTGAAACACATTCTCGATCTGTGTGTCTGTCTCTCTCTCCCTCTCTCGCTCTCTCTTTCTCCCCTCACAATATTCGTTTCACATCACCTTAAGTCCCGAGGCTCTGTTTAAAAGAGAAAAAAATTAGCCACGTAGAATCAAAGTACATGACCGTCGTGCCGAAAAGTTATCCTCGGGTGTTATGTCGGATTTTATGATTGGCTCGTATACTTTACCTAGTCGACTTTTTCATTAATTAATGGCGGTCGTGAGAATTCATAATCGGTGGGAATCTATTTTAAAAACGTGTGCTGTGTTATTTATAACTATTTATGTAGAGAACTAGAGAGAGGCGTGGACAAATTTAGTTTGCGGTGTCGCCGCTAGATGGCGAACGCGCTGCGGCACACTCGCGAGCGAGGCGGTCGCTCTCAGCACTCAAAAACGACGCGACCCTACAGCCGATCCCTAATATGTAAGACACGTGTTATCGTAGGTCTGATTTTGACCACTTTGATTTAAAAAAAATCTAAAATCAAGAATTATCTGGTCAATCTTCACAGTTTTTAAGTTATTGAAAATAATTGTTTTTTTTTCATGAACGCTTCCGTTTCAGGAGCCCATTGTAAGAAAAAATATATCAAGATTTACCCGACTAATTTTCAGTTATTAATTTACTAAACATATTTTTGTATTGTCATCGCGGAATCGTTCGGGGTCGCGAATATTAAAAAATCGGAAAAACTACAAAATCAAAGATTTACGGCAATGCGTAGTTGGCGGAGATATTTTAAGGGAAATTGAGCTGATATTTTTATTTTACCCGTCTGTATGATATTAATAATAATACCTTAATTATTTGTGTGCGTGTTAATTTGGGAGGATAATATCCCTTCCAATTTTGTCCCAATAACAGGCGAAAGAACAATCATTTTGTAATGAACAAACCCACTGGGACACTCGTGCGATGCACAGTGAAATATATTCCTGGCCCGATGGTATTGCGTTTCGCGCACACGGTGAATATTCGGTGCAGCGAAGACAAGGGAAAAAAAAACTTCCGAATCTCGTTCGTATCAGCATTGCGTTGCAAATATCGGGTGCATGGCGCGAGAAATAATGGTTTTCCCTTGGCTGAAATGAAGAGCAGCTTAGTACTTTGGAAATCATGGTGAGTCCGTGGGACTCGTAGATGTTTTGTTTCTCGTTTCGTTCCCTTCAGGCTCGTTTGTTTTCGTTGCAGGAGTATGCGGCGACCGCGATGAGTGAACTGCTCGGTTGGTACGGTTACGAGAAGGTTGACAGCGGCTGCACGAGAGGTCTCAATCTGGATCACTTCGGCAATAGCGCAACGGCACCGGACTCGCGTCGTCTCAACTCAGCGCCATCGAGTTATCATCGTAAACAACGTGAGCCGGTCGCGACGTTGACGGTGAACGATGGGGCACCGTCGATCGCCATGTCGTCCGTATCACCGAGTGATCGTACCAAAGGCTCGTCCAGATCTCCGATATCGTGTCGCGCTTCGAGATCCTCGCCCACCGGGATATCCGTTGGCTCGGCGAAGGAAAACGGTAGCCTCGTAGGTGGAGGTCATCGGCCGTCCTCCCGATCCTCCTCGCTGCAGACGGGACCGATCAGCCCCCGAGTACTGGACAACAGCGACTCAGCATCGGACACACCCGGTACACTTTTATACTAGCGCATATGTATGTTCGTACAGTACTGTATTTTTTTTTACCCCGATGGAAAATGGCCGACTTCGTTACCTCTCACGGAAATTTCCAAGAACATTCGTAACGACAGTACACAGAAGAGGTCTCGACCTCAGCTAGTCAAAATTCAGAAGCCCGATTTGACCTCTCTGCGTGAAAGTTCAGCTTGACCTTCGCGTGATCTTGAAATTTTGTCACAATCGCAAACCGCCTTGGTAAATTTGTTGACCCTCGAAAATCCTACGACTTTTGTTTGAAACAATTTTTCCTGAGGCGCTTCCTTTCTGAGATATTCCCGGGAGTCGCTTTCTCGGTGCGCGGACACCCGGTACATGGCGAGAACATTACGTGCTGTATCTCCGCAACGAGTAAAGATAGAAAAAAATCGCAAAGGACAAAACTTTTCGTTTTCACACGCTTAACCTTTCTGCGCCATTACCTTTCTCGCCGGGTGTAACGCTGCTCCGGAAAAATGCAGTTGCAGCCGGAAAGTGCAGTTTTTTCGATCTCAGACGCGTTTTTTTTCCGCTATAACGCCCGCGACCGATCGATTTACACGGACAGTCGCAGGGCGTATCGAGTTAGTTCGGGCTATGGATGCGGACGTCGTGCGCCGTAAATGTAAATTGATATCTCGATGGTCGTTGTGTACGAGGATAATTGAGAAACACGAGAATCCAGTGAAGGAGCGTATCTCGTTAGAGACGAAAGCTCGAGCTCGTCGGGCATTCGGTGTTGTACGACCGTTGCGCAAATATATATATATATATATATATATATATAGTGTGTATGTATATATGTATGTGTATATCGCGTTTCTGGTTTTTCCCGGACGCAATTACACACCCGGAATCGGTTTTTCCTCTTGCAAACAGTTTTCGATAGTATCACGACAATCGAATGCGTAATAAGGCGCGCAGCTCAAAGTTCGTAGCTAAATTGTCCGGTTAGTTCAAAGTATCAAGTTCGTTTGCGAGCGAATGTTATCAAAAGAAGGGAAAACCAAGTTTCCAATAGATACATACATATTATATATGGTCATCAGCTCGTTTTAAATTGCAAAGCTGTGGCAGTTGCCTTCCGCGATGAGCGACTACTGGAACCCTGAGAAAGTTCCAAATTTAGTGTATATGGTGCGTTCGCGAGCGTACTGTTACTTGGCGTAAGACGAGTAACTGTTTAGTTGCCAACTTGGTACTTACCGCCCCCCTCCCCCTTGCTCCTCAGCCAATTCTTTGCTCCTCTGCTGTCTTTGTTTCGCTCACAACCCCCCCCCCCCCCCTCCAATCCCGGCCTTGTCTGTTTCTCTTCTTCTTTTGCCAGCCTCCCTTCCCCTCTTTGAATATATATTTATTAACATGAAGCCTCTAAACTGCTCGATTAGAATTTCCCTTCTGGTTTCGAAACTCGAGTGCCACCCCCCCCCCTCCCGTATTCCGCCCTTTGAAGCTCTATGAGGCGGCCACATCGCCTCGAAACTGCTTATTATACATTTTTCCCCCATCGTTTCTGTGCGCGGTCTTCATGGTTTTTTTTGCATCCCCACCCGCATAATGTCTCGCCCACTTTTATCGTCCATGGGCGGTCTTTGTTGTATGGCGAAGATAAAGTTTCGGCAACGACGCGATTTTTTTCTCTTTCATTTGTTCAGCCTGATTACTTTTTTATCGTGAGTTTTCTTCTGGCATTTTGGCGGTTACGAAATACAGCGAGGCGCCCACCTCCATTGTAAATAGTCATGCGCGCGGTTCTCGATCTTTTTGTGTAGAGCTTGCGAAACTCATATATCTCGGAAAAAACATCCTGAAAACAATTCGGGCCGTGCTTGGGACGTGATTCGAACCAGGAACATTTCGATTGCCAGTCGACTACTCTAATCACTGAGCTACGCTAGGTTTCTTATATACAATTTTTTGGAACGTTCTTATATTGTCATCGCGTATATATATATATATATATATATATATATCGGATATTCGTAAGAAAATGAAGACTTGCGTCTTTGGGGTAAGCGATCATATCGGCAAAGCAAACGCATTTGCACCTGGAGAGAGTATTTTCGTAACGCTTACTTCCAGCAGAGGGCGCACTAAACGAGCGCACGGGCAATAGCAGAAGAGAAGCAAACTGCGACTTTGCGTACAGAGAGTAAGAGAGGGGGGGGGGGGGGGAGGGGAGGGAGAGAGAGAGAGAGAGAGAGAGAGAGAGAGAGAGAGAGAGAGAGAGAGAGAGAGAGAGAGAGAGAGAGAGAGAGAGAGAGAGTCCACAGGAATAGCGCAACGTAATCCGATACGAAGAACTTCCTATGCTGAGAATAAATTGTGTGTGAATATCGCCGAGCTTTTTAACTTCTTTCCATGTACCTCACCGCACCCTCGTTTCTTCACTTCTTACGCGATGTTTTTTTTCGTCCTTGTTTCGCCTCTTTGTCTTTTGTGTGTGGTATATACTTCAAAGATATCTGAAGAATTCGGCTCTCGTGGTTTAAAATACGAATTTCTCGCTGCAACTCGTGAATGCAACGCCGCGAATAACTGGCAAGCTTCTCTCTCTCTCTGTCTCTCTCTCTCTCTCTCTTTCTTTCTTTCTCTCTCTCTCTCTCTCTCTCTGTCGATCTATCTATCTATCTCTTTCTTCCTTTCTTTCTCGCTCTCCCGTGAATCCCGCACTCGCGAGCCTATGAAATTCGAACACGCTCGTGTAGTATATACGGCGCGATTCGGCAAACGCGGGAATTCGCACCCAAAGTTCGTCACACGATTATATTTAGAAAACTCTCGGGGGATACACTGCGCTTGCGAGCGACAGAGAGCGCGAGAAGGGTTAGGGGGAGTGGAGAGAGAAGTTGCGTCGATACAACTCGAGAGAAAAAAATGAGCGAGAGGGAAAAAAAGGCGCGCTTTTTTAGAACTCGTAATCCAAGCCTGTATTCTCCTCTTACACACAAACTCTCGGACACTTCTCACTCTTTTGTTTTGAACGCGCGATCCCATGCACGCGGATACACCTTTGAAAATCTATCGCGCGCGTGTATCGTTTCGCGAGGATACACGCGCGTTGATAGGACCTCCTCTAATTCCATTCACTTGACGAAATTCACTGCATCCTCAGGGCCCACTCAACATCACCCTCGCAAAGCTAAAGTTTTTTCGGTGTTTGTTCGAACTCACGAGACGTTCCCGTCCGTGATACCACGTTACGTGGATTCTACGTATACGACACACGTATACCGGGTGTCCCAAAAGTCGTAACGGGCTTTGACGGCGTATGCATAGATCGCAACGTTCCGAGGAGAAAAGTCCTCTTCCACTTTTTTTGCGGATGCCTAGTAGAAAAAGTATTTTGAAAAAAAAATTGGCACGTGCAACTCCGTGCATGTGATAGACGTGAAACTTCTTTGGCGTCCTTTGTGCGCCTAAATTTTCTAATAAATAAAAAATAGTAATATTGTGTATCTTATTGTGAGGGGGAGAGGGAGAGTATTTTAAAAGGCATAGAGTATTGAAAGGAGTTGTACTGTAAGAATAAAGAAATTTTAGGCACAATATCGATTGATTTATTTAGTTACATCTGATAGTTTCGTAATACATTTTATAAAAATATAAGAAGACTTAATGCAATAGTAATTTAATAATATTCGATTTATTCCTTCAATTTCCACAAGATCAACAGATGATGCTTCAACATGTTAAGCAGATACTACAGCCCTACGATTTGATTAACAAAAAAAAAAGCGCCCGAACAGAGATTCGAACACGGAACCCTTTGCCTTATTACGTTGAGAAGCTACCGCCACGGCTACCGGGCCACTCAAATGTAGATGACACTTTCAAGAATGATAGTTGCGGTGGGATTTATTTTAATAATTATTCAAGTCACTATTTTAATTATATAATTGAAAGCAAATTCATTAAAAAAATTGTACCTTCGCATTGATTTTCGCAGACCGTTGTATGTGACGAAATTGTTTCTCTGGATGCACCTTCAGAGCTCCCCGCACAAAGACGAATTTTCCACATTATATCCCGGATTGTAGGGTCCCCTTGTTGAATTCGCATTATATTTTACATTTTGTATTTAAACTAATAATATCTACGAATTTCGATACGAGGCAAAGGACGCAGGGCGCTCACAACTGATCATCACACTTTCCGATAGAACGTGCATGCGCGTAGCATTGTCTCCCTCATTTCGTGGATTCGATTTGACTCTCTTGCTCTCGATCCTTTCTTAGCGAGCACACATACAATATACACATACACACCCACACACGTAAATGTTTCGTCCCGCTGCGCTAGGTGGGGACAACCGAAGAACTGCACAAAGCGGAGACGAAGAAAACGAACGCTACATATGGGCCTTACGGCTTATAGCTCTCTCTCATTCTCTTTCTCCCAAAGCAATATCTTTCGTCTCTTTCGCGCCACACGGCGTGACGGTTTTCTCCCGTCACGGCCTTCAAATTTTACTCTGAACGCGCCTCAAGAAGTTTCACTTAAAAAAAAACAGTAATTAAACGTGATTGTATGAAAGAAAAATAGTGTTTATTCGAATATTTTCGCAATGTTGTTGTTCTGCAAAATTTCACGCAATTTTTGTGACACCCTGTATAAAGAGTCGTTTATACACAACGTTGACGCCGCGTGGCTCGAGTATATATGCGCGAGAAGCAGGGGCGAATTACACAGGAGTTAAATGAAAGAGGGAAAGAGAGAGAAAGAGAGAGAAAGAGAGAGAGAGAGAGAGAGAGAGAGAGAGAGAGAGAGAGAGAGAGAGAGAGAGAGAGAGAGAAGGAGAACAGTTTGAAACCGTAGAAGCTCCCGTTACGAAATGGTTCGGATAAGCAAAAGGTGAAGGGCTACACAGGCTCTCCATCCGCATAGTCGTGAGGAAATGCCCTCTTACGGCAATATTTTGTACCCTTTCTCTTTGTACGAGACGCCCTTATATCAAATTAATCGAACAGCTCTCTCTCTCTCCCTATCTCGCCTGAAAAAAAGAAAAAGAAAGTTAACTGGAAAATCTTGCAGATGGTGCGACGAACTGTTCGTGGTGCGGTCGAACGAGCGGACCGTGGGAACCGGGTGGCTCGTCGCTCTCCTTTACCCTGACGAGCAACAATTCGGGACGTTTTTGCAGCGAGGCTTGTTTCGCGGCTGGTAGAAGAGCCGCCTTCAAAAGAGCGCGCACGTGCGATTGGTGCAAGCACGTTCGTCATTCGGTCAGCTACGTTGATTTCCAGGCAAGTAGCTAGCGCCACTTGCCGATGCCACCGATAACATCCAATGAGCGCATGTTCGCTGTATCGGGAATCAAAGCAGAAAAAAAAAACACTAATCGCTATCGTTATCGGTAGGACGGGGAGAGTCAGTTGCAATTTTGCAGCGACAAATGCCTGAATCAGTACAAGATGAACATCTTTTGTCGGGAGACCCAGGCTCATCTGGCGCTCCACGGAATTCCAGCGTTGCCAGCATCCTCGACGTCGAACAACGTCGCGACGTGCGGCGGCGGTAACGGCGCCGCGGCCGGTCTCATAACGCCGGAACTGTGGCTGCGGGACTGTCGCTCGGCACCGTCGAGTCCCGCGACCGAGGAAAATTTGATCGTCGACGACGAAGACGTGGAATACGAGGAAGTCAACGAGGAGGATGATGAGGAGGAAAGTTTTCGCGAGGTGAGTCGCCAACCGGAAGTTAGCCCGAGTCGTCGTCGTTGTTGTCGTCGTCGTCGCCGTCTTCGTCATCAGACCGTCACTCGAGAAATACCGGATAAGACGGTCGATCGGGAGGTTAATTTCGTGGCCACGAGACCAAGAAGTTACGAGGAGTCGCGAATCAATGCAAGGGAGTCCGAAGCCGACGCCTTCGAGGTGAAAGAGGCGATAAGGGTATCGCTGCTCGAGGCGGATGATCGATGCCGTCGGGCCCTCAAGATCGAGCAAGAGGCCCGTTCGGACAACGCCGCGGACGGCAAGTCGCGTGAACCGGGTGATCGCGAGGCGCGTTACGGCTCGACGAGTCCAATAAACATGTCCGAGCCGGAGAAACGCTGCGGTCCGAGTCTTCACGTCAAGGACGTGAACGAGCTGATGGCCAACAACAACAACAACCCGTCCTCGGGATCGCCACCCTGGCGGCTCAACGGGCCGCCTCCCACGTTGCGAGCCTTCGACGAGGCTCGTTACGATTCTCGACGGAGACGCTGCTACTCGCCACCAGGACTGGCCAATTTTATCTCCGGTCTGAGACCACCCGAACCGTCCGCGTCGCCTTTTTGTCCGTCCGCAACGCGAACCGCAAAAAGTGCTGGTCCGGGCAATGGAACGACTCTCCTGCCACCGGTCACCGTACTCGTACCTTATCCTATTCCCATACCGATTCCCATTCCAATTCCCATACCGATACCTCTGATCGGACGTTTCTTCGCGGACGACCATGTCGGGACGGACCCGAGGAGAACGAGAAGTCCACCAGGATGCGCGGGTATGAGGCCCGAGGATGCCAGTACGTTGCCGGAGGACCTGTCGAAACGCGCCAAATGCAAGGGTCAACCGAACCCTGAGGGGGATCCACCGATCCACGAATCGTCATCGCCTAGCAACTCGTCACCGGTTCCCGGCCCCTCTCGCTATCGAGCGGCTAATCATGAAGATAAACATGTACCCGGTTTCGAGAAGAACTCGATCCCAGAGAGAAGGAACAACGCCACTAGGTCACCCAAGAAACGCAGACGCGCCAACGAGAGCGGCGACGATACCGAGATTAGTTACGACAAGCGAAGAACTAAATTCGTACCCGTTTGACGCGTTCTCATCCTGTCCGATCACGTGCGAAACGTTGGTGCTATTATCACTTGTGTGTACTTCTTTCTACTCTTCTCTCTCTGCCTCTTTTTTTCGTGTTGTTGGGATTTTGTCTCCACGGTCATGGTGCGAGCTTCGATGAGACGAACTCGAGGAAAAGCGCCGGTGAACCGAGGATGGAAAAGTGACGAGGGCTCAAGCGTTTTTCTTTTTCCTTCCGCGGAGGAACTGGCAAAATTCGTCTTAATCGCCAAGGTCGTCAGCGCCCCTGGCGATGATTTATGCGACAAGGGAAAAATTCTCGCCCGTCGGCACAGTGCAGTACTATCGTATAGACAGCCGGTACGCACGTTCTACTGTACCTACAGTCGGTAATACAACGATCCGCCATACCGAGCCGTAGATTAATAAATCGACAAACTGGTAGTCTTCAGTTGGTGCGCGTTCGAATGTTACTATATTAACAAATGACTAAAGGGTGCTCGTTCCTTCGCATTCTTTGCCCCCCCGGGATTTTTCTTCGGTGTCACCGGTCGACGTCCCAAGAGCACGAATCCTTGCGCGAAAAGCGTGACTTCCGGTTGTACAAGATTTATCTGTATTCAGAATTGACAACGAGAAGGAAGAAAAATGTTTGTGTTGTATGAAAAATATATATATATTTTATTTTGTTTTCGTTAAGAAGTGTCTCTTCTTTGATCGTATTCGTAATCGAAGCGATACAGTATTTACGTATTCATTGATTGTAGAGATCCCAGAGCGATATAGTGCCGTCCTTGCCCGCGGCGGCCATCAGACCGTTGCTGTTGTAAGCCTCGATTTTACCGGTCGAATAGGCCACGTCGTGGATCGCGCCTCTGTGCTGGTCGAGCACGACGAGCGGTCGTAGGCTCTTCCACGAGAATATACGCAGGCGTCCGTCCCAACCACCCACCGCGAAGACTTTCGCGTCCGGCCTCGAGCCGATCACCGAAGTGCCCGGATTCTTCATGGTGATCTGACGTCTCGAGCCCAGAACGCGACTCTTGCTCAACTCGAATATCTAAAACGTTCATCGCACTCTTGGGCTCGTATACTCAAAAGATTAAAGACCTGATAAAATTTATGATCGAGAAGCCTCGTGTACCTCGAGTTTGTCTGACGGACTTCCGATCACACCGCGCATCCAATAATTGTCAAAGTTAATGGCCATCGGACAATCGTCGATCTTCAGCCAATCGACCGCACGCCTCTCCCTCGGCTCCCACAGCGCCGTGTCACCGCTCTCGTATGACGCCAGGACATAACGATTATCCGAACAATTGATCACCTTTATGGCCATCACTTCACCCAGCGCTCTCGCACCATCCTCGCGTCCCGTATGATCCAATTGATAGACGATCTCGTGGCTCGCGAGCGAGAACGCGCCTATTACGGAATTTCGAAGAGGTACGAGCAGTAAATCCTCTTCCAGAGTATCAAATCTACGTTGAACGTTCGCAGATATGAAAAACGATTTTTTTTTGTTCTGCTTCCTTATGGAAGTTTTATTTTAAAAAAATGAATAAAAACGAAATTCAAAATTAAATGAAGTAAAAATTAAATGAAATAAAATGAATAAAAAAAGGATTTAAATTAATTTAAAAAAAAAGCTCGGGCAATCTGGCCGCTCAACAACCGGAAAATTCGTAAAATGTCCGGATGTGTGACTAGTCAGGGTATAATCAAATTTTTAAATAAATGGCTTGGATAATAAACGTGCGTAATTTTGCGACCAGATCTAACCTGCAAAAACCGCAGTAGGAAGTCTCGACGCTCGTGTTCATTATCCAGTTCGATCCATCCGCGCTCCAAATATCAATCGTGCCACCCTTTCGTTGCGCTATGAGTCTCTCATCGTTGGCGCTCAGCCAAAGAGAGGGATCCTTCTTTTCTTCCAACTTGAGCGATTGACGATTTTTCTGTAAATGCAACATTGTGTTCTCATTTCCAGATATTATCGCAAGTTTCTCGAGGGATCTTCGTGAGCATGGAAAAAATTCCATGCTTAGTTTTATAGCCTAAGGTCGGAATTTTTATACTCTATGACAGAGAAAAAACGCACTATTTTTCTCTTTTGCGTATGTACTTTCCTCGCGATTTTTGTTTACTTGTGTTATCGTTTTAGAGCGCACTGTTGAGCAATAATAAAAGGCCAACTGAACACTAATGTAAATGCCTTAAATTTTTATGAAAAGTTTAAAAAATGAATTTACGAGGATCAGTCCCTATAGTTCAGATGATAACAAAAAAAATACTTATACGAGTATTCTAACAGGAATGTACATACACAGAAAAGAAAAAAAATTAAAATGTATGCTACGGGAAAAATCGAAAAAAAATTTCTTAATGATTTGTTTGATTGTTTGATGAGGGTGATTCTGATAGGTATTGATACGAGGCATCTAGATTTTTCTTTTGGGTGTCGCTTTTCGAGCCACCCTGTATACAGTGACCGGCAAAAATTTGGGACCACTAGTTGAAATTTCTGACCGCACTAAAAGTTAGATAGTGTACTCAAAAATAAAGATAATTGAATTGTCCAAGTGGCATTTTGAAGAGGACAATATTATCTTTATTTTGCTGTTTTAGAAAATTCTATACGATTTTTTTTCGGCCCGGTACGCACTTTTGAACGTGGCCATTTTTCGGCTGTTTTTTGGCCGGCGAAAATTAACTGTGAAGTTTGTTGAAAACGTTTTCCTTGGTTTTTTTCAATGGTAATTTCAAAAGGATATCAAAACCTACATTTTTATTTTTTAGAAAGTCTCGTACGATTTCTTTTCGCCCCAGTATTGCATTTTTAGCTAAAAAAGACATGTTTCAGAAAAAAAGGCGTCATCGAAGAATTATAGGGTTTCAGAGAAAATGTCAAGAGGGTAAAAAGTTGCATGGGTTCGAACTGGCGTGGCTAGAATTTTTTCAGAACTTTTTTTTTACATTTTTTAACCATTTTTGGTTGGAAGTTTGATCAGTGGAGAGGCTCCACTTGGGAATTATGGGGTCTAGGACAATATATTGAGAAAGGAAATTTGTTTACGTATTCATTTTCAATGAATTTTATATAAATTTTCATTTTTCATTTTCAATAAATTTTCATTTTTTAATTTTTATTTCAATTTTCAAAAATAAAAAAACATCTAGAAAAATTGTAGTTAATTAAAAATGAAAATGCAAACAAATTTCCTTTCTTAATTGTCCTAGACCCCATAATTCCCAAGTAGAGCCTCTCCACTCATCAAAGTTCCAACCAAAAATGGTAAAAAAAAAATATCCAAAAAAAATTCTGAAAAATTCTAGCCACTCCAGTGTGAACCCATGCAACTTTTTACCCTCCTGACATTTCCCATGAAACCCTATAGTTCTTCGATGACGCCTTTTTTTTCTAAAATATGCATTTTTTTTAGCTAAAAATGCAATACGAGGGTGAAAAAAAATCGTACGAGACTTTCCAAAAAATAAAAATGTCGATTTTGATATTTTTAAAAAGTTTTCCATGGAAAAAACCGAGGAAAACATTTTCCACAAACTTTCCAGTTAATCTTCGGTGGCTAAAAAATAGCCGAAAAATAGCCACGTTCAAAAGTGCGCACCGGGGCGAAAAAAAATCGTAGAGGATGTTCTAAAAAGGCAAAATAAAGGTAAACTTGTCCTCTTTAAAACGCCACTTGGGAAATTCAATTACCTTTATTTTTGAGTCCGCTATGTAAATTTGAGTGCGGTAAGAAATTTCGACTAGCGCGTACTTTTTTTTGTCCAGTACTAGATATATATATATATTCTGTATCATATACTATTTTATCAATATATTAATATATTGACAAACAAAAAACCTTAAATAATTCATACTGCTTTAAACGCGATCTGAAAAAATGAACCCCTTTAGTACATATATAGTAGTAACATCGGAAATTTGGTGGTCGCGCATGTAACTACTTTTTCCACTAGCCCTCCGAGGATATGCGCGTTGGCACATTTACGTTTATTCGTAAGAATCCGCATGACTGCTTTAACAACTAACCTTGAGATCCCAGATATGAATATTTCCATTTTCGGTGCCGGCATAGAGATGTTCCACGTACGGTGTTATTTTAAATGAGAGACTGTGGACGGGGCCGGTGTCCCCACGAAAGATGTAAATTGGATCGGGCGGCAGTATTGCCATGATTTGTCCTTCTACCCGACGAGTTTTCTGGTGTTGTTAGAGGGAAGGTGAATGACAGCGTGAGAAGGCGGGAGGCACACGAGACGTCGTGTCGATGAACGGATGTTTCTGGAAACCCAAACAAACTTTGTTGTTGGAAGAAAAAAAAAAAAAAGAACGCAAGCGGTGATGTCTCAACGCTTTTTTTTTTCTTTTCCTTCACCGTTAGATTTTACCTACTTTCGTGTGTAATTGTGTCACGACGTGTCGTGCGAAACCTCCCGTCTTCCGTGCGTCACCAAGAGGAAGCGATGCGTCGCGAGTTGAGCATGGATGGAGACTGAACGACGCACCGCGAGCGAGGAGCATCGATCGAAACTCATATGCGATTTATTCCATATCGTCACATTTGGCACGCGGGGGTACGAATGAGTGTCAAATGGAGAAAAAAAAAACGACGTTTCTTGCGACGTAGGAACCGGCGATGCGCGGTAGCGGCACTTAAGCGTACTATACACGGGCCTGGGAGGCTCGCTTTCGTGCCGACCCACGGTGAGAAACATCGAACGCGAACCGAATGCTTAAGGCCATGTGTCACACGTCCAGTCGGTAAAAATCCTACTGCCAAGTTTTCTCCTAGACGGAACATATTTCGGGCAAAAGAAGAGAAAGCCGTTGTTCGTCGTTCAACAGAGCGGAACGTGTTTCTTTTCTTTTTTCCCAAAAACCAACCGTTTCAGAAATCATTGGGAAACTGCAAATCGGCTATCTCTCTCGCACTCATGGCCGCTCGGTCGGTGTGACACTTGACCTTAAGGCCATGTGTCACACGTCCAGTCGGTAAAAATCCTACTGCCAAGTTTTCTTCTAGACGGATCATATTTCGGGCAAAAGAAGAGAAAGCGGTTGTTCGTCGTTCAACAGAGAGGAACGTGTTTCTTTTCTTTTTTTCCCAAAAATCAACCGTTTCAGAAATCATTGGGAATCTGCAAATCGGCTATCTCTCTCGCACTCATGGCCGCTCGGTCGGTGTGACACTTGACCTTAAGGCCATGTGTCACACGTCCAGTCGGTAAAAATCCTACTGCCAAGTTTTCTCCTAGACGGATCATATTTCGGGCAAAAGAAGAGAAAGCGGTTATTCGTCGTTCAACAGAGCGCAACGTGTTTCTTTTCTTTTTTCCCAAAAATCAACCGTTTCAGAAATCATTGGGAATCTGCAAATCAGCTATCTCTCTCGCACTCATGGCCGCTCGGTCGGTGTGACACTTGGCCTTAAGGCCATGTGTCACACGTTCAGTCGGTAAAAATCCTACTGCCAAGTTTTCTCCTAGACGGATCACTTTTCGGGCAAACGAAGAGAAATAGGTCGTTTCTCGTTTAAAGAGCGGAACGTGTTTACCTTCGTTATTCCGAATATCAGCCCTCTCGGAGAACACTGAGAATCTGCATATCAGCTATCTCTCTCTCGCACCTATGATCGCTCGGTCGGTGTGACACATGGCCTTAAGGAAGACGAATTGTCTAAAGACATTCCGCGATGACCGACGAACGGTAAAGCTACTTTAAACTTTATCGACGGGTGGTAATTACAAAAATGTGGTCTTCCTTACCGACTGTTGGTGAACAATGAAAGCGTGCGATCAAAGCACGCTCGTTCTTCCCGTATATTTGGTGCTTGAACTCATATAGACTAGATACAGGAGTCCAAACACCAATGGGGAGATACTAAATAAAGTGTACCCGAAAATGCGAATAATAAGGATAGCGCGTCGATCGAACGGTCCCATAAATATGTTAATATATCAGTCGACAATGTGAAAGTGATCGGACGAGATTCCAGCCTCGCACAGACCGGACGTATGCAAATCCTAATCCTAACTAATATTATAAATCTGACTTTCTGTCTGTCTGTTTGTTACTCAATCATGCCAAAACGGCTTGATCGATTTTAATGAAATTTAACATGCAGATAGCTTATGATCTTGGTTATGACATAGGATACCTTTCATTCTAATATCTAATATTTTTCTAATTATAATATTATATAATTAAATCTAATGTAATGGTGAAATCCAAATTGTTATACAATCAATGAAATTGAAAATGTAGATATCTTATGACCTGGATTAACACATAGGATACTTTTCATTCTAATTCTAATTCTAATAATAACTGATATTATAAATCTGAAACTCCGTCTGTTACTCAATCACGCCAAAACACGCCAAGCTTGACCGATTTCAATGAAATTTAACATGTAGATAGCTTATGACCTGGGTTATGACATAGGATACTGTTTATTCTAATATCTAATATTTTCTAATTATAATATTTAAGCCAAATATAACCTAATGATGAAATTATAATTCTTATAGAATACAAAGGAGGAAATAGTAATCATAAGTAGAATAGAATCTAATATATCATGTAAAATCTAACATCTAATATTTTTCTAATTATAATATTCAAATAAAATATAATCTAACGATGAAATTCGAATTATTGTAGAATACAAACGAATAAAATCTAATGCAAATTGAATATAATCTAACATTTAATACTTTTATAATTGTTAAAATATAATTTTATGATGAAATATTAATTCTTATATATAATCCTATAACAGTGTTATATTAATCTAATAGAATTGAAATTGGATTTGTAATTCAAATTCTAATCTACTGGAATATATATCTATCTATATATATAAAAGGCAAAGCCATGAATGACTGACTGACTCATTATCGCCCAGCCTAAACAGCTAAAGGCAGAAATGTGAAATTTGGAGAGGGTGTTGATTTTATATTAGAGGCATCGTTTAAGAAGGGATTCCTCGAAATTTAACCCCTAAGGGGGTGAAATGGGGTGGCAAATTTTGTATGGGAAATTATATTCCATGCGTGTACCAACTTGAAACTTGGAACATATGTTCCTTAGAAAGTGTAGAGGTGCACTGAAAAAGGTTATTTTGGAAATCAACTCTTAAGGGGGTCAAATAGGGTATAAAGTTTGTGTGGGAAACTTTCCTTGCGTATATCAACTTAAAACTCGGTGTACATATTCTTCAAAACAAATAATAAAACGCATATTTTACGATTTTTTTAAACTCCTAATGCGCGGTGGTACTTCTAATGAAGTTTCTATGGGTCAAATTCTACACGGGCGAAGCCGCGGGCAGAAGCTATAGTTATTGTATAAAGAAGAAAAGAAAAGATTTTATTTTTTTAAGTATATAATTATTTATCTTATTGACTATTCAGACATTTAATCATATCTTCATACTCAAGTTTTGTAATACGTACTCGTTTTTCTACTCCAATAAGTTACGTGCGATAACAAAAACAAAGGTAATAAACAGACTATATGCAGCTGCGTGCAGTCACTGAAAAAAATTATACTGCTACAACAATGCTGTATTCGTACCAATCAGTGTACCACTATTTTAAACTTTATTATAGCACTGACAATGAAGGCTAGATAGGTTAGTCATGTGTCCTACAATCGTATCCGATAATTTATTTACATATGAAGTATATATATAGAATTACCTTCGAAAAACCGCAGTGCAACTCTTAATATTCGAAATTACGGAGACGAGTTGAAATGACGAGTATAGACTCCTGTATCTCGTCTCCATGCTTGAACCTTTCGGCAATAAATTTTATTCGACTTTGTCGCTCTTCTCTAATCAATTTTCACCCGATTTCGTCGCGTTGAGTCCGCAGGACGAATAGCCACGCTTTCGAACAATAGAGTCCTGGGCGTTCGTAAAGTTCCGGCAGCGCGCTCAGGCGCGATTGCGAAGCTTCATCGCAGCCCATCTGCCGTTGCGCGCCCAAGCGCGTTCGTCCTCCTTATGAAATACAGTCAACTCTCACCTATATAGCCGCCACCACGGTCTTATATACAGGTTTGGAAACGAAGGCGAATTTCAGTGGTGAGGAATTAGTACCCTTGTCGAGCAAGTTTTTCATTCGCCTCAACGCCACTGCGTGTCGCTGCTATAGATCGGTACGATGAGGCCCGGTGCGTGACATAACCTCAGTACTACATCGAAAAAATATTTACATTTTTGTTCGTAGTTTTCTCCTACACTTTTAATAATAATATTTTTATGCATTTTATTTATTATGCGAAGAAAAGGTGTTAAATATTATTTTTGTCGAATTTCAATCATAGATTATCGTCAACAGGGGTAGAGTATGTGCAGTACCGTAGTGCAAAACAGGATATAAATCGGTGAAAGAAAAGTGCACGCTTTTCACAGTGTCAAAAAACATTGAACAATATTGAACAATACAAACGCCGATTGGAGAATTGAAGCCAAAATACAGGGTGTCCGATGGCAGATTTCAAACTTTAAAACTTCGTAAAAAAATGAATAAACAAAGTAATTAAAAAATATTTATTAAAATGAAAAGAAATCAAATGCGGATTTCAATTTTTGAAAATAACATTGTTTAAATGACGACCTTCAAGACGCAAGCACTCTTCTAATCTATGTCGCATATTTTCAAAAACGCGCGCACAGAGATCGCTCGAAATCCTCGAAAGTTCAGTACGGATATTTTCTTTCAGCTGAGTTGTGGTGACAGATCGGTTTTGGTAAACGACACCCTTAAGGTAGCCCCACAAAAAAAAAGTCACAAGGACTCAGGTCAGGTGATCGTGCTGGCCAGGCGATGTCACCGAATCGAGAGATCGTTTTTCCAGGGAACAATTCTTTCACAGTATTCATGGACGCTTGAGAAGTGTGCGCAGTGGCGCCATCTTGTTGAAACCAGTTGTTTCTGTTGAAAAGAGGACTGTTGCGAAGTTCTTCCGTAAAAAAGTTGTTGATAACCTCACAATATCTCTCGGAGTTGACCGTCACCGTCTGGCCACGATTATTTTGAAAAAAATAGGGCCCGATGATTCCGTTCCCCGAAATAGCGCACCAAACAGTGACCTTTTTAATATGCAGTTGCTGCTCATGCACTTCTCTTGGATTTTGGAGATTCCAGTAACGAAAATTTTGCTTGTTGACATAATCTCCAAGATGGAAATGTGCTTCGTCGCTACATATGTAAAAACGACTAGTTAAATATATCCCCACAGCGAAAGCACGTTGCCCTTCAGAACAACGCTCCATGGCGACTAAAAAATCCGCAACGCACGCGACCTCAACTACCCGCCCCGCACTCCTCTTGCACCACGCGTTTTAAAGTTATGATCATTTAAAGTTTGAAATCTGCCATCGGACAACCTGTACTGCGAGTGTAAGCGCGGAACGAATCCACTTGGCCAAATCACCTTTGTGACAGCGATAACGAAATGTCATTCATTCTCATCAGAATCACCTAAACTTTGCAAGTGTTCGGTTTACTTTTTCACGTAAATCCAATGAAGATAAATAGTTAGTTGTCTTTGATCATGTAGAAAGTGTAATACTTTCTTCGTTCGTAAATTAAATATTGTTTACGAAACACGGAATAAATGAGAGTAATGGCGTTACGGTTTACAGCGCATGCGTTACATGTGGTAGAAAAAGAGACAGTATTCTACTCTGTCCCGTGCTCTGTCTTCGTTGCACATCGTACCAATCGATCGTCACGCACCTCGTGACCGTAGATCGAAACGAAAAAATCACGTTAAGCGAACGTACCCTCACCACTGGCGTTTCCAGACCTGTATGTAAGACCGTGGCCGCCACCTATTTTGTCTTCGCGGCTATTTTGCGAAATTCCGACTGATACCGACCGCTTATTTGTCCGATGGGTCCTTCCCCTACCCTCCACTCTATGCCCATCTGCTCATAGGTATAACCTCACTTACCGTCCTAACCTCGTCTTGAGGTAGCCTCCGCTAAAATTGTCCCGTCACTTCGCGCGATTACCGTGGGGCATCGCTGTTGTCGAGCCTAGAGTGAGCCGCCCCATCACGCCGCAAAATAAACGATAAGCGGCGGTCGCAACTCGGCAAAATAGATGAGAGTTGACTATAGCGCGAGGGATCGGCGAGCTTGTTACATTTTTCTTCCCATTTAGGACATGGCTCACATGTTCGGAGGGTAAAAATCCTACGGCCAAGTTTTCTCCTAGAAGAATCACATGTCGGATAAACGAGAAGAAAGACGTTGTTCGTCGTTCAACAGAGCGGAAGCTGTTTCTTTTATTTTTTTCCGAAATATCAGCCGTTTCGGAGAACACTGGAAATCTGCAATCAGCTATCCATCTCGCACTCGTGGCCGCTCGGTCGGTGTGACACATAGCCTTAAAAATAAATATAACCACCGTGTAGATATGGGTCACAAAGGATAGATTATTTTGGACGTGAATCGGCTGAGGCATTTATTTGTTTTTTTCTCTTTTTTTTTTATACATATATACTCATTTATGTCAGAATCTTTGGTTATCGGTTAGATCTGGCTACCTTTCGGGCAGACGTCGAATTATACATATCCACAATGAATTTCACAATAACATCATAATTCCTTATATTTTCATATCTTTTTTTAATGGCGTGTCACATCAATCATTCATTTTGTTATTCTCTTCTTTATTGTTTGGTTATTGGGTTAGTTATAAGGTTTTTTTTTGTTTTTCTCTTCTCTTTCTCTCTCGCTCTCTTTCTTTCTCTCTATCTCTCTCGTTACTTCATTATTCGTTATCATTCGTTATAGTAAAATATACACATAATTCATATTTATCGTAATAATATCGTATTGATATAACATATCGGTTTATTAATATTTGTTTTTTTTTCTTTTTTGTTTTGAAATATATCAACAATTGCAAGCTATCTAGTATATGATCGTTTAATTTTGTCCGAGAACTGCCGATTCTTCGCCGATGTCTTCAAATAAGTCATTTGCGAAAATTGATCTATATATATATCAAATTTCGTGAGAACCGGCGAGTTCTTTCCTTTTTAATTGGCAATTCGCGTTTTCTCTCTCCCTCTCTCTTTTGCCATCTTCGTGTGATTGTTTGACACATATATATAAACTTAAAATATATATATATATATATATATATATATATATATATATATATATATATATATATATATATATATTTATATATGGATATATCGTAGAAAGAGGAGATCGAAAAGAAAGAGACAGTGAACACGATCGCGCGGCGCGATCGTTTCATCAGCGGAAGTCACGTTTGCACTACATTTCTATAGAAAATAAATGATGAGTTTGAGAAAACGAGCGAGTCAAACTTAGTAATGCTAATTTGATTGAAAATTCAATCCCACGTGTAATTTTGCCACCGTAGACGTATCTCCCTCTTTCTTTTCTTTTTTTTAGTAGTGACTGGACGGGCGCGCGGAGTGGGAATTCCGCGCTCCCGAGCGAAATGGGACTCGGCGTGTTGCCACGGCTGCGCACAAGAGTGGGGGAAGCCGCAGGTGACTTGCGATCCGGCGAGTGTATACGGACGATTCAAGGGGCGGGGGGGGGGGGGGCGCTCTTTTCTATTTGGTAGCTTGGATTTCACATCGTCCTTTTTTTCTTGCTTCCTCCGTTTATTCTCGCCCACACGGTCGTGGAATATTAACGCACTAGTACCTAGTAAAGGGGGAGAGAGCTGGACGAAGGAGGGCGATTGACTCGTAGACTCTTGAAATATAAATTCAAATTGATTGTTTTCATTGTACAGCGACGCAGACGATCGCTCGTTTTTTCTCTTTGTTTCACGTGTACATCGAATGTGAACAGTCTTTGGATGGAACTCGGAGATAATAATAACGAGCGCGTCGAGGCGAGAACGACGACGGGAGGAGATCTCGTTAGTATTTTATTATAATTACTTTCATTGTTAATAATATTTGTTATTTTCATTTTCATAATATGTACAGGGGGCGACGAATTCTCCATTGCCTCTGGGATAAGTGAGAAAGTCACGTGGTCACTCACACCGCAGCGTATCATCGAGCTAGGTCCAGTCGATAATGTTATTGTACGATAATAATTCACATACGACAGTCGCATTAAAATAGTGCGGGACAACAAAATAAAGAGCGTGGGGAATCTGTAATTGATTGAAAAAAAAAAAAAAAAATTTACTCAGCGGTATATAAGAAGGGAGGTGGTTTGGATCGCGTGACTCCTGGTGGTGGATTTTTAAAACTGTAACGGCATGCTGTAATGAAAATGAATAATTGCGAATCTGCGTAACGCGCGGGCGGTCGTTGAATATTTAATTTGGGCATTTGCGCGAATTCGTTATTAATCACCGTTACCGTTTATTTTCCCTTCTTTTCTCTCAACGACGATGGACTCGTACGTTCGCTGTTTTTAAAGATTATCATTGTTTTTCATTTCTCCGCACTTCTCGATTTGTAAAATCTTCTCTCCGCTCAAACAAGTTTCTGTTCTAATTCAGAATTTGACGGATAATGATCCTTCCAAGCACGAAATTTGAAGGTTATACCTGTCCGTGCACACTCCGTATTTTCACGGGATGTTTATCTCATCATTTTTTTCCTCATTCGAATCCTCGAGAAAAGAAGTCAAATGGCCCCGAACGATGTTAAAATCTACGAGAAAAAAAGAAAATAAACCAAAGGTGCTATTTTTCAGGTTTTTTTTGTGCGATTTCTCGGTCTCAGACAGTCGCTGCTAGCGCGCAACGAGCGCTTGGGCCCGGGCGAAGGTGGCTTCGATAACGCGACTATAGAGACGACGGGTTTTTTTTTTTTTCGTATGAT
The DNA here is from genome assembly GCA_963932345.1 of Ophion ventricosus. Taxonomy (NCBI): domain Eukaryota; kingdom Metazoa; phylum Arthropoda; class Insecta; order Hymenoptera; family Ichneumonidae; genus Ophion; species Ophion ventricosus. The sequence continues at coordinate 20,170,935 of OZ010711.1, read as the reverse complement.
CGAGCGCTTCCAAATACGAGATTGAAAAGTTACACGATTTGAATTGTTGACGATTACAATGTTTTTTTTTCTCTTTTTATTGGAGCAATTTCATAATTTTCCTCGGATCTCGACGTTTCACTCCCCCCCCCCCCCCCCCCCATGATCGATTTTTATTTATTTCAATGGTGTGCGCCTCTCGATTCACACGCTCAGACCTCAAGACTCTTTTAATTCTTAAAAATCTAATTTAAGCAGGTACATAGACACGGGATCTTCGGAGATTTTTTTTTTTCATCCTTTCTTTTCATTGATTAGTAATTTTTCGTTCCCTTTGAGATTTTTGAAAAATCAACGAACTGTGCGAAGATTCCGAACATTCCTCTTAATCTCCCCTTGGTTTAATGTTAGTCAAGATCGAACTCTTTGCGAGTGCATATGTATGTAAATACATCGAGATAAATGACAACATTTTTTTCGAGCATTAGCAAATATCTATCCCAATTGGCGTTCACAGCCCACTGAACGGTCGTTTCGTTAGGCAAATATCGGGCCCAAAACTGCCCGTGACCAGCGCCCTTCTACCGAGGCCGTAGCCAATCCAAGCGCGCGTCTCTCTCTCTCCCCAGATCGTAGCTAATCCAAGCGCTTGCCACTATTCCGGAATCACGGCCAATCCAAACGCGCGCCCTTTTCTGGTGACCGCGATCAATCACAGGGCTCCGCGAGCCAGCCCGCAGTATATAAAAACACGAGCTGCAGTCGGCCGCTCAGTGCAATGTCAGAACATCTCGTTTATCGGTGCGTTTCATTGATAAGAACAAAAACGCACTATACGCACATCTATATATATATAATAAATAGTCAATGCCTCTTCTTATATCAGAATGAATTTCTTTCAAAAAATACAGTTTTATGATGTTTTCTCAAACGTCCCTTCAGTGAGATCTTACGTTTTTTTTGCCTTTCGATCGTTCCTTTTGCAATCTTCTGACTTTCTGCTTGCTTTAATTGTTTTTTTTTTTTGACATGTCATTCTGCTCTATCTACATTCCCTATTTTAAGTATATAGTATATATATATGTGTGTGTGTGTGTGTGAGTGTGTGTATATATATGTACACACAGAACGTTACTCTTTGAATTTTTCCTCTTACTAGATACGATTAAAAGACGCGGCAGCGTCCAGACGTCAAGTAATAAAAAATAAATTTCGAGGCCTCATTTATACGTTAGCGTTATTTCAAATTGTTTCCAACTCTTTCCAAAAGTATATACATATATAGATCGGAATTTTGGCTTTGCCGCGTCTTCTTTCCCTTTGTCGCATGCTTTACGGATCGTCGATCCGGCTTGACCATTATATACCATTTGTTAATACCGACGTTTTGTCTTATTAACGCGCACATAGAAGTTTAACGCACTGCGGAATTGAACCATCACGAATAATGCTTTTTTTTTTCATCCAATGAGAAGAACCCTGTGGAGATAGGCCACCGATCCTGTACAATTATAATTGGGAATAAATTTTCATGAGTCGACGAGAGAGAGTGAGAGAGAAAGAGAGAGAGAGAAAAAAAGAAAGATATATATATATATATATATATATATATACATATATATATATTTACCCCTGTGTGCGTGTATCTTCGCTCGTGTTCTTTATTGAGTCAGAGTAACATAAAAACGACATAAGTTAATTTGACATAGCGCACCATGTCGAGTGTAACTTTTGGAACGCTTTTATATTACTTGCCAAAACAACAATTTGGGTAATTATGCATAAGTGAGGCACCACCCCAATTTCGATGTTAAAATTTTTTTTTCAGCATAAACTGCTTAAACTGGTCACCACTAATGATATTCCGGTGTGGGAGGCTGACATTTTTAATTAATTCCATAAGTTATGGGGTTTTGAAGTTTTCAGAAACACGTGATAAAATAGGGCATTTTCGAAAATTTCGACGCTTATATTGGGGGTGAAGGTAGGGGGATTAGGGGGATTCAATAGTGAAAAAAATTGCAGTGATCACTTCCCCCACTCCCCCCGGCCCGGTTGAAAATTCGTAAAAATACACGATTTCAAAAACGAAACTGAAAATCGATCAAAATTCGTTTAGCATTTTTTTTCTAGCTATTGTTATGAATAAAAGTGCGTACGTGTGTGTGTGTGTATATATATGTGATAAAAAAAATTTATACTGAGATATTCTTATTCTCACAAGATCAGCTGTAATAGATAAAATACCTGGACCCGTGAACACAACAATGCTTGTGTTTACGTGCTGTATAATAGTACCAATGTACTTTTGTTTTGAATTTGAGATCAAAACAGAAACTGTTGGTTGGGTTTATCATTTACAAAGTCATGCGAATTTTTTCCACGGTTTAAGGTAAGTACTTTAATCAGTACATGGAGAGAATTAAAAAGTAATTTTTGTCGTGAATTTCACGGTAAAAATGACCGTGATATATTTCAATCATGCGAATTTTTTCCACGGTTTAAGGTAAATACTTTAATCAGTACACGGAGAGAATTAAAAAGTAATTTTTGTCGTGAAAATTACCGTGATATATTTCAATGTGGCGACAAGTAAGAAAAGCATAATAATTCGTATGCGACAAGTTTTTTTTTAACTCACGTTACAGAAAATTTCAAATACGTAGCTAAAATTTTACTATACAAGAAGGGTAGCGCGCACGATAATTTTTACCGAGAGCGCAATACATTTTCCTATAACACTCATTAAATTTTATAATAAATCTTAAAATAACTGTTGTAAAGACGATACTTTTTTATAGACATTTTTGAAAGGCATAAAATAATAAAATGCACAGTAAAATTTCGCTGATATTATATATTTTTTAAATTTAAGTTTTGCGTATTTTGTTACACATGAAAATTTACTAGAAAATCTGGTAAAATTTTCTATCTGAAGAAGAAATTTTATTTTATTTTCGTGAAAATCTGTGTTTTACTCAGTAATAATAAGCGATGTTTCAGGGTTGTCATCTGGTTACCGTTACTGCATGGTAATTTTTAACATTTAATTCTCTCCGTGTAGTAAAGCGAGCATGGCCTTTTTTGTATAAATTAAGTGATTTTCCACAACATAAATTTTCATTTTCATTTCCTATGGTAACACAATTTTTTTTCTATTGAAACGCCTTATTTTATCACGTATTTCCGGGAACTTCAAAAGTTCCTAACTTTTTATGAGGGGATGACCGCCGCGATTTCTCTTCGGCATTGTATTCGGGGAGGCTTTTTCTATGAATTTATCCAAACAAACCCTCCACCCCCAACATAGGGGTTGAAATGTTGAAAAATGCCCTATCTTGTCACGTGTTTCCGGGAACTTCAAAACCCCATAACTTATGGAATTAATAGAAAATGTCAGCCTCCCCCGACGTAATATTACTTACTATAATGGAATCAACAAATTCATGGCGAAAAAAAAATATCCCATCGAAATTGGGGTGGTGCCCCACTTATGCATAATTACCACAATTTGAATTGGATTTTACACATTTTGAATATCATCGTGAGTCTGATTATACTTTGAAAATAAATTCTGATTGCTGGAAATTTCATTCGGCGATAGAATAATACAGTCACGGAATTTTCGTATACACTTCTGAGGATTGGAAGTTCCTCGTGAACGTGTCTCTGTCAATTAATCTTGCAAATGAGTATCCGAATGGAGTGCTATTATTTATCGTCGATATTATTTTGGCTTTTTCACAAGAGCAGAATATTGGGTCGCAATAGTGAGCAAGTGTATGGATTTGGCCTGGGCGCGGTCTTGTATAAAAGTCTTGAAACGACGGTGGTGGGGGAAGGTTCGCTTAGCGTCTAGTTTTTGCTTCAACTTTCGGCCGCATGGTGCGGCTAGTAAAGGGGATATCGTGTGCGAAGGAGACAGCAATATCACATGTCTCTGCCCTACACACAGCAAGACAGAGACTAAATATCTAACTAAATAGAATATCTAACAGGATTGAAGATGATTTGTCGAAAGCATTTTTCAAAAAAAGTAAACTTACTTGAGCAATAATTCTTCCCTTATTATCGCGTTTTATCCACTCTTTAGAGGATGAATGTTTTTTTTTTCAAAATGTTTTCCCCGTAAATGTGCTGCGATGGTTTTAAATCCACTCCGGGAATCGCTTCTTGCCACTTGTCTTTAATAGTTCGGTGTTTTTTGGCCCTTTAAAAATAGAGCATTTTTGTTTATTCGTATTTGTACCGCGTTTTATACTGAGGTACCGTAGAAGATTTCGGCATTTTCACTGAATTAAATTGTAAAGAAGAGTCATTTAGACATATACTTTTTTTTTTTTTATCGGCGTAGACGATTTCCAACTGTTATACGCACATACGCTTATACGACAAAAAAATTTATGATCGGTTTGTCTCATGATCCTCCCCCGACCATGACGACACACGCTGGCGGCGACAAGAAAAAAAAAAGCTTGAACTTGAAAAATGCCCACTCGCTGCCAATTAAGTGACGACCGTCGTTTCAAGATCTTTATTTACGACCGTGGGCCTGGGTCCTGTTTCCTGCCAATCCCTTCGACAAGTCCCTTCATTCTCTCAGTTTTCGTAACTATTGTGATCCACTCGACGTGAAAGTAAATAATACACATTGCGCCCCTGCCGGTCGCCCGACGTACCATAAACGAACGGGAAAGATTGATTTTTCGGAATACCCACCTTACCGACAAATAATAAAAAAAATAAAAAAGCGAGAAACGTGTTCTACGTGAAAATGCACATGCGTTTCATTTGCGCGGCGATTTGTCCCGCTGTAAGCGCCGCTTGTTTGAACGCGACAAGGGCCGAACAACGCTCGCAGCTTGGCGGCTGGATGACCGATCGACCTTTGCGTGTGCGCGCAAAGAGGTCTGGCGAAAAAGATTGGAGGTCGAGAAAGAGAGAGGAGAGAGAGAAAGAGCGAGAAATAGAAAGATTTAAAAACGTGGAACGAGAAAAAGAAATATCACGTTAGGCCATCTGATGGGCAAGTTTTTTTGTAGCTATAATTTCTTTGCTGCACGGATACAATGAAGTTGCGAGCGAATTGAAATTAAATTTTCACAGTGCACACGGCGTATCGGAAAAGGAATATAACGACTGAAAGCTACGATTGTCCTGAGTATAGATCGGATTATCGCTTTTTCTTTTTTTCTTCGTGCTTACATTGGTCGCCGTTCTCTCTCTCGCGCGCGCTCTTCTTTTTCCAAGATTTCATTTTCCACGTAAGATTCACACGCATTATTCGTCTACCGAAAGAAAAAATTACTGATATTGCAGATGACTATATATATATATATCAGTGAGCATATTACTTCGATTCCCCTCCTCTTTCCACTTCTATATCTCGCGGAGCGCAGCTTATGAATTCTAAAAAAAAAATCTATAGGCCATATTTTATTCCCTAAATACGAGAGGAATCATAATACTATACAATTGACGGTATCGTTGGTCGCATTGTGACTATTGTCGTCATTGTCGAACTGAAGAAAAAAAAAAATTACTGTAAATTAATTCAATTAAAAACTTTCACGGTAAATTAACAGCGACGAGGACACAAATAATGACAATAATAATAAAATTTCTCTTTTGATCATGTTATGCTTAACTTTAAATAAAACATTAATATACCGCAAATAAATCTATTAGTCGGTGACTCGAAAGAACGTAACCTGAAATTTGTACCGTTTTTCAATCTACAGTGTGTAAAAAAAGTATTTGCACACTGTGTGTTTTTCACATTATCCTGAAATAAAATAAAATACTTTAGCATTTTCTTTTTTCGAAGAAAAATAAACGTTCGAAAAAAAATTTTCGTAGGATAATTTGAAAAACAGGCGGTGTGCAAATACTTTTTTTTACCCACTGTATATATATGTATTTACATAAGTATCGACGACGATAGCCCAATCGATCGTTTCGTGTCATCAGTAGAAATATGACGTTCGCCCATACGGTAAAAAAAAAAGAAGACACTTCAGCGTTAATTGTATATTTTGTCATTATCGAACCGTAAGTGTACACACACACACACACACACACACACACACACACACACACACACACACACACACACACACAGACACACACAATGTATCGACATGTATGTATCGACAAGTCAAAGTTTTCTAAAGGTGTATGAAACCTTGCAAGAAAGAAACAAAATATTTAATCACAAATCTTCCTTTCATTTTGGCCAGTATAATTTTCGCGTTTTGACGTTTTTTTTTCTTCTTTTTCCCATTCCATTTTAAGGCGAATCTGTTTGAATTTCACGGTTTTGACATTTTTTTCCGAATTATTTATTTTTAGCATTGAATAAATTTTCGAGACATCGAGAAACTACATTCTGATGTGTATATATATATATATAATATATATATGTGCGTGTGTGTATGTATATTCGTGTATATCGTTATTCATTGATTTTTTATTATATTTTTCTCATTTAATTTTATATATCAAAGATATATAATCTGAAACGTATATAGTCATAATTTCTGCTCCTCTGTACACTTTTTTCTCGATCCCTTCAACTCTTTACCTCTCGTCGCACTATTTTTTTGCTTCTCGCTCTCTCACTCTCCTCCTACTTCGCCTTGCTCGTAATTCGTACGCTATATAAATATACAGGGTGTCCTAGGACGGAGCGCCGCTCCGCCAGGCACCACCACACGCTCGTATCGCTCACCGACGTAAGCCCGCTCATCGGCCGCGCCTGATTGGCCCGTCTTTAAAAATTAATAATAATTCAGGAGTTGATCTGGGAACCATACATGCTTATATCAATCGACTCAGAATTTCACCCCCAACTCCCCATTTCAGGGATGACATTCCGTCCTGGGACACCCTGTATATATATATATATATACACATTGACCGATCAATCGATGTATCGTAATGATATCGATTACATATATATTAATTTATTCTCTGGCTCGTACTCTACACTATTAGTCGTTTATTTCTATTATATATATATATTCGGGTGATAAATTAATTTTCATGTTTTTATATATATGTATATACGTAGGTAGGTATGAGTTGGGTGATCAAATATGAATGTTCAGTGTATTTATTCCGACGCGGGTACATGTATATAGTTTAGAAATAATCGCGGTTGACTGAATTTGATTTTTCCTTCTATGTCACCATTATTCTTTCGCTCGAAGTCTTATTATATCGAAGTAGGATGACCGATTCTTTGCGTTCGCAACTTGTTATTTTCACCTCGTCAATGTGGGCTGTGCGCTTGCGCGAATGAGAACTCGCGACGATCCTTTGGCATGGTAAAATGGCCGACTAACCTAAAATACGCGTAATGATGCTAAATCGCATTTTCGGCATCGGTCAATTCTACCTCGATATACTACCTCTGTCTTTGTTTCGAGGAATTTTTTTCCTCAATTATACGATTCTGCACACTCGTGAAAACAAAATATTTACTACCATTAATTCGTACTCGGTGTGTACGATCGAGGGACAGTGGAGAAAAGGCTTTTTTTGTTCATTTTTTTTTTTTTGACGGCATCAAAACGAGTCGTAAATTCGCGCGGCGTTGAGGGAGGAAGTGGGAGTGACGGCGAAGGTAGTGGAATAATGTATAAGGACGTATGTATTGTCGTATGTATATAATTAGGACATGTATGCACATACCGTGTACACTCGGTGTGTCAGTCTGTATATAATCAGTCAGAAGATGCGTCGAGTCGAAGGGAAAACTGCCAGCGACATGTGTGTTTGACACCCGCAAACAAGATGACCGCGATGAAGAGGGCGCGTCATTGAGGGGCAAAAAGTTAATGGAAAATTCAGGACTATCGAGAAATATGTCGTGCACGATGCGCGGACGCTATGGAGAAACCAATCTTTGAGACAAATAGCCTCGTCGGATTGCTCGCGACGTGTACTCGATAATCGATCTCAGGTTTCATCAATAACTCGTGACTTCTAACGATGCCGATATTTTGCCGCGTTTCTCTTTATACATTCTTTTTTCTTTCATACGTTCTGTCCATCGAGAATTATTCCTCTCTCGCTGCAGATTTTTTTTTTTTATATCAGAGCCTACCTTACCAACAGGCCAACCAACTTTATCGACAGGGTGGCCTGTTTTACCGACAGTGTATCCTGCTTTACCGACAGGACATTCTATCTTACCAACAGGGCAATCTATCTTATTTACGGTGCACCGACCGTGTTCTCCTTCGAGGTTAAATCAATCCGCAAAAATCGCGATCTCTTCGCCGCGCTAACCGCGTACATGAAATCGAAATTACGAAACAAACCAACGTAAAAAAGTGGGAAAAAGAAGTGTCTCTTGAGGATGCGCGCGTGATCTCCAATCGATGCGGCACTCAAGTTACTGGCAGTTGTTCCCTCATCGCAGCCTCGACAGCCGAACAGCTAAGCTATATATATATAAAACATGCTAAACTCAATAACGATAAATATACGATAAAACACATAGTCAACAATACACGATTTATCAACATTGTACAAGCGCCGCGTTCCTCGTTCCGCGCACACGTTTTTATCTCTTTGCTATGCGTTTCCACTACAATTATTCATTTAATTTATAACGATACAATTCGCGAGCTTATCGAACGTACACGCGTCATTCGAAGAGGGAGGGGGGGGGGGGGTGGGTCGAAACCGAACCGAGCAAAGAGGGTGACCAATTAAATGTACCCTGTGACTTTAGAAATGTTTTGAAAGGAAAAAAAAAGGAATATACACAATGCTGAAACGGAGTGTGACGAAAGGGCGGAATGTGACGATCTTTTCCGTGTGACCTTGAACCCGGTCACGACAGCGGTTGGGATGGGCGAGGCAGGTGGGGGGGGGGGGGGGGGGGGGCGCGGTGATAAAAGTTGAAGATCGTGTAAAACGCATTATACATATATACACACATGCATCACGTGACATAAATGTGTATCGAACTTACGATTACCCCGAGATTCAAGTAATTCAGTCTAGGCTGGTGCGCCTTTCGTATTACGTCGAGACACGCATATAAACAAATAAATACACACACACGCGTGTATAAAATTGAAAATAAAAATTCCACAAATGACTCTATTCAACAGTTGGTGATCTTCGTATTCGTTTTATAAACCTACGAGATAAAAAAAAAAAGTAACGCGAACGAAGAACAAAAATGAATAGGTAAACAAGTAAAAAGGTACACATGTTGTTTCGAATTTGTTCATGACGCGATGAAGTAAGCTTACCTTTTATATCTACGGAGTTAATCGCAATAGATCATATATATGAGCAGTTACGTTCAAGGTTCGGGGGTGGCTAGCTTGACAAGGCTAATAAAAGAAGATTAGATGGAAAGAATGACGTGTGTTACATGACCCACCCGTTCTCGTGTCAGGGTTACGAGAGAAAAAGAAGAGGAGGAGACATAGCGAGGTTCGGTGAGAGGAACAGATACCGTGTGCGCGTGTATGTGTGGGTTGTGTGCGCAGAGCCCTTTTCGTTAAGGGAAGGGTCGACCTATGACGTATATATATATATATGCATCCGACATAATTTAATTTAAATATAAAGGAATATAAATAATATATATTTATGAAATATATAATTACATTAATAAATATGTCTATATTATTTATAGATTTCTATGTTGAAATTATATTCAATTCATATATATATATATATATAAATATATGGGGCATTCCATACCAATTCGACCTGGGTCTGACCCTCGACCCCTCAAATCTGGTTCCCGATTTTTCCTATCATTACTCTCACTCTATCAAGCAATTACAATTTTTTTCAGATTTTTCAAAATAAATTTGAGCGCGTCATGAATTTTTGAATTTTTTTTTTGAACACCTCGATGGCCGTAATCGAAAAATCTGAAAAAAATCCCAAAAATACAGTATCAGATATAAAAAATGTTGGTGTAAAATTCATAATGTCTGGGCTTTTGCTTCAATCCGTTTTTTAGCTTTTTGAGCAAAAAAAAAATGAAAAAAATAAGAAGCAGAGGTCAATTTACTGTAGACTGTTGCTCGAAATTTTGTATGCATAGTACCAGATTTTTAAAAAAATTTCTCCGATTTTTCTAAAGTGTATTTTGTAATTTTCGTTTTTTTTTTTATCATGGTTGACAAAAACCCTAATTAGGGATTTGGAAATGATGCGAATTGTACTAACAATAAGCGTAAGATGCCTGGTGAGGTTTGGTACACTCTAAACTACTATTGAACTACTACTGTAGACAGTAGCTTGAATATTTTTGATGATAGCGAACGGTTTTTGGAAATTTTTAAGGATTTTTTAAAGCATTTTTTTCTGTAATATCATCGTAAAATCATGATTAATTAAAAGCGGTCATGAACAGTGATCGCTCTTAATTAAATATCGATTACGGCCATCGGGGTGTTCAAAAAAAAATTCAAAAATTCATGACGCGCTCAAATTTATTTTGAAAAATCTGAAAAAAATTGTAATTGCTTGATAGAGTGAGAGTGATGATAGGAAAAATCGGGAACCAGATTTGAGGGGTCGAGGGTCAGACCCAGGTCGAATTGGTATGGAATGCCCCATATATATATATATATATATATATATATATATATATACGGTCAAAATCGGTTATACCGACATTGAAGGGACCATGCATTACCGACGTTATAACCGATTCGTCGTTACAAGGGCTTTCAACTGTATATATATATGAGGCATACCACGCCATTTTACCTAGTCCGTGACCCCGACCATCTTTGATTGTCCTGATTTTTGTTGTTGTAAAGTTATACAGCATAAAAGGAATATCCTCACCAATTTTTAGATTTTTATCTCTTCTATTTTAGGAGGTATAATTTTCCAAAAAATGATGATTTCGGAAATTTTGGAAACGTTTAAACGCTGCTAACTTGTGAACTAATTGAGATATCGACAAATGCCAGTATATATATATATATATTTTTTTTTTCATTTTTAATCATACTTTTATGAAAAATATGAAAAAAATGATCGATTATAGTGGACCACGTATTTTTTGCTTCGAAAGTGAAAAGTATTTCTTTTTTAAGATGTTTGCCATTTTTTTATTTTTCTCAAAAAATACTCTTAAATAGAGTGACCCATTCTATGATTTTTAAGACTAGTGTCATCGTGGGCCCATTGTTCCTTCTATTTTTTTGCGAATTAATCATATTTTTTGTGAGAAGATTTTTATCATTTTAATCGCCAATAATGCTATATATCTCCATTTTAATCTTGGATAATACTAATAATGAAACGGTTTATTTTTCATTTGTGCGGATATTAACGAAAGAGAAGATTATTTGTGCAAAATTAATTTTTTTTTTCACTAATAACATTGACCAATACTAATACGACAATTCTCAATCGGATCGAATAGTCATAACTATTCCAGTTTCTATCCTTTTCATAAATAAAATGAACTAAATAAAGAATTATATGGGAATACGTGAATTTAAAAAAAGGATGAAATTTTATATATACAGGGTGTGGCGTAAAGAGTAGTCAACCCGTTACCTGTGGTTGGGGGACATCATGACTGATCAGAAAATCAAAATTTGTGTTTAGTAAAAGTGTCATGGTTTTCGAGTTTTTGCCCCTTTTTTAAATTTCATAAATAATTACACTCTTGGTCACTCTTTTCGATGGCATGTTCACAAATAAAGGTATTTTCTCAGTCTGTTTTTTGGGCAGTACTCTTTGATAGAGGTGCTTCCTAATAACCTGTAATTTTTCAAAAATATTAGACCCTGATCCCCTTAATAGGCATTTTCTTTTAACTGAAAGCTGAAAATACCGTTTGTTATACCGTTTTAGAATCAGAATGAAATGGACTAATTTATTGTGACTTGGTCACACAGGTCACTATAAATTTTTTTTACACCACGGGCGCTCAGTTTCGTTTTTTTTTTCGTCCAACTAATATTTGTATGAAAAATTTTGAATAATAAAAAAATTAAGCTAGCGGTATAAAAACAAAAGTTTACATTGGATAGCACATCTATCAAAGAGTACTTCTCAAAAAACGGACTGAGAAAATACCTTTATTTGTGACCATGCCATCGAAAAGAGTGACCAAGAGTGTAATTATTTATGAAATTTAAAAAAGGGGCAAAAACTCGAAAACCATGACACTTTTACTAAACACAAATTTTGATTTTCTAATCAGTCATGATGCCCCCCAAGCACAGGTAACGGGTTGACTACTCTTTACGCCACACCCTGTATAAGGAAAAATTTCACTCTTTTTTAAATTCACGTATTCCCATATAATTGTCCATTTAGTTCATTTCATTTACGTAAAGGATCGAAACTAGAGACTATGAGATCAGATTGAAAATTATCATACTTGTATTGATCACTATTAATAATAGTGAAAAAAAATTCATTTTGCACAAAAAATCTTCTTTTTCGTTATTTTTAGCACAAATAATAAATAAACCGTTTAATTATTAGCATTATCCCGGATTAAAATGGAGATATATAGCATTATTGGAGATGAAAATGATAAAAATCTTCTCATAAAAATATGATTAATTAAAAAAAAAAATAGAAGTAAAAATGGGTCCACGATGAGACTAGTCTTAAAAATCATAGAACGAGTCATTGTATTTTAGAGAATTTGTTGAAAAAAAATAAAAATGGCAATCATCTTGAAAAAAAAGAATTTCTACTTTCGAAGCAAAAAACACGTGTTCCAGTATAAATGATAATTATTTTCATATTTTTTCGTGAAAGTATGCTTCATAATGAAATATATATATATATATATAGACATTTGTCGATATCTCAATTAGTTCAGGAGTTATCAGTGTTTAAACGTTTGCAAGAGTTCGGAAATCGACATTTTTTTGGAAAATATAACCCCTAAAAGAGAAGAGATAAAAATCTTAAAATTGGTGTGGCTATTCCTTTTATGGGGTACAATTTTACAAAAAAAAATAAAGAAAATTAAAAATGGTCGGGGTCACGGGCGAGGTGAAATGGCGTGAATGCCTCATATACAGGGTGTCCCTCTTATCTCTGCCGCCCGAAATAACTCGGTAATTATCGACGTCACAAAAAAAAGTTCCAGACAAAAGTTGTACGGTGTGAAGTAGGCCATCAAATGCAACAACACTTCGAATACCTTCTGTTTATATACCAACCCGCGTTAATCTATATCGTATCTAGCTCAATCGAGGTTGTCGTTCAGTTTGATTTCGAATTTGGATAAGAGCTATTCATAACTTGAAAATGTACTGGCAATTGGAAAAAGTGGACATGATACTGTGTTACGGTGAAGCAAGAAAAAAATTCCACAAGAGTGTTGTCGATGACTACGATCGCCGATATCTCTCATTTCAAGCTAATTTCGAATACCCAATAAAATGAAATACAAATTTAAATATCTCGGATCACTACCAAATATTTGCTAGTGATCCGAGATATTTAGATTTGTATCATCGATACTGACCTTGAATGACCTTGAACGACTTTGACCCCCTAATGTTTTTTATGCGGCTTGAGTTGCTCCACAAGATGGTTGAAAAAAAAATGTACCATTCCCTTTAAAAAAGTGGAGGTGACCTTCACTGTGCATCAGCGCCTCCACCGAAATAAAAAAAAAATGGTCGCATTTGATGGCCCCCTACACACCGTACAACTTTTGTTTGGAACATTTTTTTGTGACGTCGATAATTACCGAGTTATTTCGGGTGGCAGAGATAAAATGGACACCCTGTATATGCGTGTGTCCGTACGTATGTCTGTATATATATGTCTCCGAATTTAATATAAAATTTCTCCAATGGGATGTGAGGCTGTACGAAAAAATACCGCAATATGTCATGCCAACCATACGTAGAAGGAAAAGAAAAAAAATAAAAGAAATATATATAAAAAAAAATCACAGAAGACAGATGACGGGCCATGAGAAATAGCTCCGACGATTTGGGAATCGAGACCGAAGTTTGTGAAATATATATGTATATATGTGTGTGTGTGTTCCCTGGTCGCGCGGAGATAAGAATTTCACTCGATGTGACATGGAGAAATAGGATAGCATCGAAAAAACGTAACGGGACTCGGAGAGGATTCAGTTTTCGCTTTTCTTCAACGTGAAGTACAATTGTTAAGAAGTTGTCATTGCGTCAAATCTCGAATTTTCTCGGGTGGCACGATGAAATATCTGTAGTTTTTTTTTTTTTTTTTTTCATTTAAGAATTATTCCGCGAGTGTGCGACTGAAAAATATGATTTGCACGAAAGTTCGCGATGCATCGCAGGGGTATTATTTGGGCTAATCGAATACGGATATCCGGCAATTATTCGGGCACATGGTCGTACACGAGGAACTGCAATAGACCGTTAACGCGCGCGTAACTCGATAAGCCACGTTCTGTTCCTCGAACTGGAGAAAATGGATCGTAAACATGAATTAATTCGCGTGTGCGTTACGTAACCTGCAATTTGGCAAAGTACACGTAATACGATTCGGGTTCCTTCGAGCTAGACGAGTCTCGTGTCCTAACTTCTCTATGAATGTTCGGTAACGTTCGATCTTCCTTCTCTTTTATTATTCTCTTTCTCGTGGTGCATTTTTTTTTTTTTTGCAAGTTGTTACACGTGGGGGCAACGGCGCAATTGGACGAGTGTCGACAACCTCGCGTTTTCTCGTCGATCTCCCCAGGCGCATTCTAGCGGCCGCTTCCTCAAGCCTCTTTATTGCCGAGACTGGGCTTTTTCTCTTGCAAACTCCGCGGAGACCTAGATCCCGAGGTCGTTAACCTTTATCTCTCTCTAGCCGGCTTCTTCTTAGCTCGTGTATCTCCTTTTGCCCTTTCACGAGTTAAATCTCCCGGGAAATGCGCCATGTAGGGCGACAAGCAACCCACACATCATCAACGGTGGCCCAATGGTGGCGCTAGGGAAAGAAAAGTTTGCGAAAGGCCGGGGCGCCAGTCCCCCGGACAAAGCGCCATCTGGGTGCGTGCATCTCGCGCGATCTGTGTGAACTTGGCGATTCGGCTTTGATTTTTCGAGTTTTTTTTTTTTTTTTTATGCTGAAACAAGAAGCCGAAGTGAATCAACCAGTCTTTGTTACAGACAAATATCGTAAAAATGTGTGTTTTCGGTGCTAACTAGTTTGAATAATATGACCGTTCATGGAGAATTTATCCGCATATGTGTTTACCTTTTACTTTCGAAACGGTAATCTTACAAATTTTTTATTCTCACAATCAACCACAAACGATCGATAAACGATGAAAGCAAAAAAACAAAAATGCAGAAAGTCGAAGTCGAGTCAGTAACTTTCCGGTCATTTTTAACTCTCATTTTCCCACTCAAGACTAATCTCACAAACGTTTCACTTGATCTCACAATCATCTTTCAACGGGCTACAAACGATTTTTAAAAAATCCAAAAGTCAAAGTCACATCGCTAACTTGCTGGTAATTTTTAATTTTCATTTTTCGACTAAATATTGATCTTACAATCGCTTTACTTGACCTCACAATCAACCAGAAACGATCCACAAACGATTAACGCAACAAACAAAAAAAGGAAAAAGTCAAAGACGAATCGCCAAGTTCACACAGCTACCCGCGCGAAGACTAAGTAGATTGAAACGCCAGTAGTTACAATGGGAACTGGCAAATTTGCTTCACCAAGCAGGTTTACCACGGGACTTTCCAAGCCCGTGAGAGCGCCCCCTAGTGCCACGAAATCAAAAGAATCAAAAGCTACTCCGCCATTTCTTTCCTCGTAATTTGCGAACTTTTGATAACCTGTAGCCACCCGAAGTCGAATATCGTTGCGAATCCGTTCCTCGCCAAGTTTTTAATCGCGATCATTGTACGGATAACAGTAAGCCGCGCAAGAAGCTCCGCGAGCAAGATATCATTCGGGTACTTTATCGAAGCGCGAAGCGAGCATTCGCTACGATGTAGGTTACGTTACGGTCGCTCGAGTTACTCCGCAATTGCTTCGGCGTTCCTATAAATTACACTCACAATCCGAGACAGAGCGAACCAAGCGAGAAGCGAATGTTGTGTGGAACGTGAGTTTAAAACTCTCGCAGATGTATCGGAGTCGTGCGAGCGCGCGTGTGTGTGTGTGTGTATGCGCCCGAAGTGGATGAAGGAGGAGGGAAAAACGACGGCGGCTTTCGACTTTCGGCCCACACCCATTTATACACGAGTATATATTCCTTTGTCTCGACCTGCGGTACTTGGCGTTGCCGAGAGTTGATGCTGCTGAGCTTGCAATATAAATCCCTCGTTACTATAGCGTGTGTCTTTATGTTTTTGTCTCAATTCCAACGCCGGTGCTGCCACCGCGTAAGCGCCCCCTGCCGCATCTCGACAATACGACCACGAGCTTACATATATGATTGGCGAAGGAGAGTCGGTGACTTTTGAGGTTACGAGATTACGCATGAAGGGAGCAAAATATAGACGACGATATACACGATTGAAGAGCTCAACGGTGAGGGTAAGTGTGTGAAAATCAAATGTCCGCCATTATATATGAGTACGCGAGGCTATTCTGTAAACTTTAAGTTTCTCTCGGTTCATTATCGCGAAGAATATTGTTCTTACTCTTCTCCGGACGTGAAAAAAATAACATCAAATAAGTTGTATATTCTGATATACGAGAATGGTTCGATAAGTAACTTGGTTCGATATGAGAAACAACAATCTGAATTTTGTATTTTATTTTAATTGTCGACGTAATATCCTCGAAGTTCGAATTCCTTGTGACTGGAGAATTTTCATCCACAGGAAGGAAGTTTCAAAACCACATGTACAGATGTCGCGAACGTTCTCTCTTAGTACGCGAACCAAGTTACTTTTCGAATCACCGTCGTATACTTGCTTGTTTGGGTTTGTTTTCTTTTTTGTTACCTCTTTGGCGAGAACTCTCTCTCTCTCGCTCTCTCTCTCTCTCTCTGTCGCTCTCTTTTTCTCTATGTCCTAAACCCACTAGAAATGCACCATCTTCTACGAACCTTGAAAACGTATTCTTGTCTTCTTCTTTTGGTTAAATTATAGTTTTTTTTCTCCTGTCTTAAATAAGCGATAGCGTTTATCTATCAATGGAATGTCTGATCGAACCCTGATCTTTTGTGTTTAACTTACACGATCGAACTTGATTTAGGTATACAAACCTACACTCTATGCATCGGCCAGAGTCCCAATCGTGACTCTGACCAACGTAGTATCGAACAATCGAGTTACAATCGAAATTGTGGTTTCATTATATATTTTTTTTGTTTGGTTACTATTATTTCCCTTTTTTTTGTTTTATTATCGTCATCGTCATCTTCGTTCTTTTCGCTTTACGTCATCTTGCTTTTATTTTCTTCGCATTTTATTCTTCCTTTTCTGCCAATTTTTTTCGCGGTATTTTAAGTGCTGCGGCGGACGCGATGTTGTTCCTTCGAGGGGGGGGGGGGGGGGGGGGGGGTAGAGGGCAGCAGTGGTCGCGTACACGCTTGTCTCGGACGTTTCGACGTCTCGCGAGGTCGCTCCTTTTTTCGCGTGGTCGCAAAAGAGGGAGAAAAATAAAAGCACTCGCGAATAACGAGAAAAATTCGAAAAGAATGCACTCGACATCCAACTCGTTTTTTTTTGTTTAGTTTGTTTTTTTCACCACGCCGACGACGCGCGCGACACGGAGTTCGCGAAATAGCGCCGCCTGTGGGAACGTTACTTCCAATGGCATTGCTTTTTGTTTTTTGCGAGTGTGGTACCTCGTCGCTCGGAATCACTCGGGCGATTAGCGGAGCTCACGAGGATGGCGCCACTTGCGTGAATGTAGCCTCTAATAGGAACGTTTGTTTTTTTTTTGTTGCTATTTTGGTATCTCGTCGCGGGGATTCACTCGCGCGATTGGCGAAGCTCGTGGGGGCGGCGCCACTTGCGCGAACGTAGCCTCGAATGGAATCACAAGATGGTCGCACATAAATATCCGATTAACAACGCATGCGCGAATCGGGTGGGACACACGTAAATACACTCGAATTTTCTCGGAGTAGAATAAAACTTACGCTCTATCGCGACGTACATTCGAAAGCTGATATACCGATAATTCAATACATCTATATAGTTTTATTTTTGTTTCTTACGAGAAAGATTAACGCGAGAACGAGGAATCCATGGTATCGCGGAGTTTGAACGGACACTCGAGAGAAACTCCCGACCCCGACAAGTTTGCGCATTTGTTTGCGCGGAGTCGAGTTAATTAATTTACTTCCATGGTTCTTGTTTTTTTTTTTTTGATATTAACGAGGAGAAGAGCGTCTCGATTGTCGCGGGTCCGGGTGGCTCAGGTGGGCGGGAGTATGTTTTTCCTTTTTGAGGTTAGTTCATGCGTTAATAAACTCTGCCCAACGCCCGGACTGCGCAACTACGCGAGACACAAATATCACCTCGATGAAAATCATTCGAAAAGTTCTCTCGCAGATCCGCGGCAAATTCTCCGTCGATCCACCCTCCTGGATTCGACGTCTCGCTCGAGTAAATCTCGCGCCGTAAATATTATTGGATTGTTAAGGAGTTGCTTAATATTTTTTTTCTTTCTTTTCCTTTGAAATAATCCACAAAGAGGTAAAGTTCGAGCAAGTGCTCGAGACTTCGCTGCATTTATATTCCCGTGGTAAGGGAGAGATCGGAACAGCGATGAGTGCGTTCATTCTCTCGGGCTCATCGGCCTCTTTCAAACTACTATAATTACGTACAACAATAATATATAAATGCGCAATTGTGATTCCATCGAAGACCGATATCGTTCCGGCTTTCCCTTCCCCCCCGCCCCTCCTTTCTGTTTCATGCTCTTTTCGCGTTCAAATTTTTCGTTAATCTAGACGCGTTTTTGTCGGCACTTCCGTTTGGCTAAGTATCGCGCGTGTATCGCAATTTCTCTGTCTCTTCTTACTCTTTCAAAACCCGATTCAGTTGAAATTCCCCCGAGTGAATCCATTGTCGCGATCGTGGAAATCCTCTCTATGCCGTGAGCTCTAGAAATGAGAGCCCGCTGCTAGTGCCACCATCTTCTCCCCATCGGTCAAGCCGCAATAAATCGCGAAAAAACTTTGACAAAGTTCCACGCGAGTTTACGAAAACAAAATGGCGACCACGCAATCTCAATCTAAGCTTTTATTTAAGGAGACTATCGGGAAGGAGTCTAATCTACGTATTCTGATGTGTCCGTAAAAGTGTCCTGAAACAAGGTTCCGCATAAGCGGCGCTGTGGTAGCACGCAACTATGTGCACGCATGTTTTGCGCATGCGTTGTTATCAGCTGTCTCTACTGTCACAACAGTCGGTTTCACCCGGTGCACTGGCTGTAATATTTTCGATACGGGAACTATACTGCGACGTCTACGTGCTCTATTTAACACCATGCTCTAGGTCGAATTTTCGGACGTTTCTTATACCGTCTCTCCATACGAAGATTGGACTCCTTCCCTATAATCTCCTTGCTTTTCTTTAAACACTCCAAAATCATAACGGTACGCGTCTGTATCGTTGTTCAATTTTTGAGGTTACGTTGATCCTCGTCTGTCCTCCGTGTAAACGCGCGAAGACGGATAATGCGCGGTCGGTAAGGAAGAGGGGTGTGCTTGAACCATGTATTAGACGAATCCTCGAAGGCGAGTAAGATAATAGCCGGAAATGGACCAATGTATGTGAAGGAGCGACAAGGAGAAGGCGTAAGAGGCGGCGAGGGATTTTCTTGAATATTAACGATCGTGACGATAACGACACGACGACAACGTGGAGACGACGGACGAAACGAACGAGACACGACACAGGAATTATATTGTTGTACGAAAATGCAGTGTATTTCCAATTCTGGTTCGGATATACATACATATACGTGATACACAACTACAAGGGTCCCTTTGCGAGCCCAAAACGTGTGCCATTGCGAGCAAAAAGCTTTTTTTTCTTTTTAATGTCGTGCGACTTGAATTGCCCGAGATATTCGCGTTCAAAGTCCGAGTAGTAGGCAATGGGCATAGCAGTTGCTCACGCGCTGAACGTGCAAGCCGGATCAAGCGCGGATTTGAATTCACCTTCGGACAAGTGAATTTTTTTATTCTATCATTTCCCCGTCCTCCCTTCGCTTCCCAAAAATGAATACGAAGGCTCGCTCTGCAAATCGATAATGCGATTTGATCGTTACGTTTATTATTCAATACTTGAAGAAGAAAAATAAATCGCGCGTGAGCAACTACTGGTGCCATTGTTTATTCAGCGTCGGACTTTTGACGCGAATCTATCGGCCAATTTTTGTCGCACGGCAGTTGAAAAAAAGCGCTTTGCTCCGGACATACTCTATATACTCATCGAGAGAACCCTAATATTTGTGAATCACCCTGTATATATATATATATATATATATATATATATATATATATATACACACACACATACATATATATATATATACACACGTATGATAACACGATGACCATAGTCCCATAAGCAACATACATAGGTAACTTATGGGACAAGCCCGATCGAAAATAACGAAAGGCAAATAAATTTCAAATGGGGGCGCGAGTGAATCTTTTCGGAGGGATTTCCTCTCGAGATTATTCGCGAGTTTAAGTCCAGGTTTCGCTTCTCACAAATTGAACGGTTTCCCGCTATATATATATATGTATATATATATATATAGCGTCTCGAGAAAACGTTCAATTCATATATATATATATATATATATATATATATATATATATATATATACACATAAGGATGTACATGCATGTGATCGAACGTTTGCTGAGTTTTCAAACTGTAAGAGCGTCGCCATGTTCTTTTTTTTTTTCTTCCTTTTCGTTCCTCGCCGCGGCAACAGAAATTTTCGCGTCCATTTACTTGAGCGCATATAGGGTGTATGAAATTCGAAGAGATATGGGCGGTCGTTGCCTCCGCATCGAAGGAAGCTTCTCTCTCTCCCTCTTGCTCTCTTTCACGTTTATCGGGTGCCGTGTGTTACGTAAGGGAGGAAATCAATTGATGGAAATTCGCCTTGGCGAATATTACGAAAGGAGAGCATTTGGTAGTTGGCCAAACGCTCGGGAGAGATGAAGAGAGCGAGAGAGAGAGAGAGAGAGAAAGAGTGAGAGAGAGAGAGAGAGAGAGAGAGAGAGAGAGAAAGAAAGAGAGAGAGAGAGAGAGAGAGAGAGAGAGAGAGAGATAGGGTGAGGGAGAAAGGGGTTAAATTTTTGTACCTTTCTCTCCCTCACACACACTCTCGCTCCTTGTGGATGAAGTTTGCCAAATATTGGCGAACGACAACGTCGATCGAGTGGTACTCAAGCTACATCCTCGCGGAGCATATCCCCCGGAGAGATCGTACTTTCATCTATCCCGGAGCTTCGAAAGAAAAAAAAAGAAAAAATTATGCAGCTACACCCCCGCGGGACATAACCGGGATACGTGTGTGTCTGTATGTGTATGTGTGTGTGTGCGTGCGTGCGTACGTGTGTTGTGTGTGTCTGTGTGTGTCTCCCGAAGCTTCGTATCTCGCGAGGATTTTTCTTCCATATAATATCGAAAACCTTTTACTCCCGCGCCCCCGCTTACTCTTCCCTCACTATTTTTCCATTTTTATCCTCCTCGATCGAAGTTCTTATAAAGGTTAAAAATGATACCGACAATGCGCGCTTCTTTCTTAACGTTGAATTCGTCCCTTCGTCATCTTCGCGTGAAAACTTTGTCTAAGAGCGGGCGGACGTACGCGAAATTATAATATACTAACGTATAATTAATCGTCGTTAGGCAATTCAACGTTGATTCAATTTTTTTTTCTTTCTCTCATTTTTATGATGACAATGGGTGTTTTTTAATTTTTGGGTAAAAAAAAGTATTTGCGATGCTCCGTTGAATATTATATATTGATATATTGAAATATCAATATAATAATTGTATATCAATATAATAACAATATATAATATATTGATATATTGATATTATTTTAATATAAATAATATATTATTCATATTTAAATTATACTAAATAATTATATATACATAGACGTGGATGCTTTTCTTTTTTTTCTTCTGAGAATAGAAAAAAAGCAACCACTTGCACTTTACAGAGTACGCTGATCACGGGGCGTTTTTGTCAGAAACTATTTCTCCATCGACCATCGTCTTCGGCGGTCAATCGGTTGATAAAAAAAACATCATTATTATTCCATTATCAAATGGGGAAAGTACTGACGAGCTATGGAATGTATCGTTGCAAAAAAAAAAAACATTAAAAAAAGAAAACGAAAATAGGACCGATCCGTTTACATACTATGGCGCAATTTGGACGGTGTAACAAAAATCGATATTTGTTTTACTCTTGGAGCCTGTATCGAAAAAGGTAAATATGCGGTACAAAAACATTCTCGCGAAACGTTACATAATGTGTCGGGAGACTTTTGCACAATTTTTTAATACATCTTCGTGAAAAATCGTGACTTTAAGGGCAAATTAGAAAACTATGAGTTAAAAAAAGGCTCGATCCACTTTTTGATGATAAGTTGAATAACTCATCCTGCTCGATGTTTTTTTTTACTTACCTCCTTCGCTACGGCAGTAAAGAAAAAAATATATATCGATATTTTCGCATCACCCTATCACACAAACATACACACACACATAAACATATAATTCTTTTTCTTCGTGCATTTCTCTCGAAGCTGCGCGGACGTTCTGATTCGTCGGCTCGTGTTGATCTTCCTCCCTCGTCCTGCGAGTTCCTTTGGCAGACGTGATCCATTTTTTTCGGATAGTTCAACCTCCTCGTGATGTTTTTCGTATCATTCGCGAAAACGGAATCCACGATTTGAATTCCTTTTTTCTTCTTCAACTTTCTCTATTTCTTCTATTTTTCTCTTTAGCTCTTTGCGCGTCGCATTTTTCGACCCCCCCCCCCCCCTCCATAATCGTCCATTGTTATCGTTTCTTTTAAAATTTTATCCATTTTTTCTAAACTATTTTTCAATTGATATTTTCTCGCGCGCATACACGAAATTGCGTTTATACATCGAGACACGTGAGCGAACCAGAGAACGGAGGAACTTGGATGAAAATTTTGCGATAATAAAGACGAATATCCGCGCGAGATTGCGGGCGGAATTTTTGCCCCCTTTTTTTTTGTATTTGCGACTTTCCGTTCGTTTTTTTTTAAATCCTTTTCTTGTATTTTTCTTTGCTTCTTTTCCATATCTTTTCGATATAGTTTCTTTTTGTTGTTGTTGTCAGACTACAAAAGGCAGAGGAAACACAGGTGTTGGAGATGATCCTCGGGATTGCTAAGTAACGAGTCGGATTGTTTTTCGATAGTCGCAAGGTTCGGTGGATTTCTTTGTGTTCCTTTCTTCCTCCCTCTCGCGCGCTCTCTCTCTCTCTCTCTCTCTCTTTCTCTCTCTCTCTCTCTCTCTCGCTCTCCGCGCCCTTTTTCTTCGTTTTCTTCGATCTGTACTTAGCGCCCTCTCGCCCATCGGAGAAGTGCATCCGCTAGAACGTCCAGATGCGCTTTCGTCTGTCATTAGAGAGAAAAAAAAATAAATAAAGAAACAAAGAAACAAAAATAAGCCATCTTAATGAAAATATGGATCGATTACAATCGTCGACAGAGATGCATTGTGCTTTTGTCCGGTTGTTTTTTCTTTTTCATTTTCGCTCTCTTTGTTCTACTGCCCATCGAGAGATTCGCTTCGAGACGATAATTTATTTTGAGACATTGCGTCCGTATCGTTGTACGTATTTGAATAGAAATGGAATGAGAGAAAAAATAATCATCGTCACATAATTTTGCCGTAATTATTATTATTATTACTTCTTCTGCTAGGTGGAGATTTTTCTCAAATTTCGTCTCGCAGCAACGCAATCGATAAAATGAGAAGAACGAGAGGAAAGAAAAAAAAAAAAAAACCAGGAAAAAGCGGGGAAAAAAAGAAGCACGAGGTGAATATCATGAATGATATTGCCATAGACCCTCGCGAGCTATTTTTGCCACGCGCGCACACACACGCTAATCGTGATGATGCACGGAGGGACCTCGTTCGATCGATAATCGATTTTTATGCTCTCGCCATCGCGCCGTAATCGTTGATTTGATGACGGACGTATTGATACGATGACGTCGAAGCACGCTTTAGGAGCGCGTCGTTTTTGAATATTTTTAATAACTATTTCGCATTTATCTATATATAATAATAATAATAATTATTATTATTATACTCAGGCGTCCCTACATAGTATAATATCGTAGCGTTACTCACAGTTTTATAGAACATGCAGGCCTGTCTATCCTCGTCCTCGGCGGTCGGACAATCGATGAAACCGTCGCATAATACGTGATCGTCGATACACCGATATCTTCCCATACGGTCGGGCGTCGGACACGCGAATCTCTCCATTCCGTCCTCCGACGCTGGACACTCTGGAAAAATAAAAACAAATAAATGTATCAATAAATAAATAACGTAAACGTAAAATTATTACGAAACAACGCCAGAATTTTATTCGTACTTTCTTCCTCTTCGTCTTGTCTTTTTTTCAATTATCAAACCGATAATAATAATAATAACAATACGGATGTTTAATATGGTAAATAAACGGAAGATAATTAACAGTAATAATGATAATAATTACTACTACGAATGATTATAATAATAATGGCAACTATTATTATTATAAAAGAAAAAGTGATAAATATTAATAACTATAATAATCACTAGTACTATTAATAACAACAAGGATCATAATAAAAATATCTAACAACAATAATAATAATGATGACGATGATGATGATGATTAGAATAATAGTAATAATGAATTTAAATAACAATGGAGTCTATAAATTATGATTATTTTACCAATTACTAATAATGTGAATAGTAATCAGCATGACTTTCGCCATATTCCGAAATCTCAGTCGAGTTCGTTCGTAATGCAGCAGAAAAAAGGAACGTTGAACGCATATCCGGCTTGTTCGAGGTAGTGCGATGATTCAATAAAAGCTCGACGCTACGCCGAGGTAAAATTGATTGTTGCCGCGGCGAGGCGAAGCTTTTGAAACGTTTCTCGTATTATTTTATTTATTATGTGCAACAGGTATTCCAAGCGGAGAACGAGAGGTTCTTGTGACCGTCGGCTCTTTCTTCTCTCTCTCTCTCTCTCTCTCTCTCTCTCTCTCTCTCTCTCTTCTCTCTCTCTCTTTCATGGCTAGACAGGAAAAAGGGTCCTTTCTATTTTTGGCACAAACTGTATTCCTTTGTAGAAAATGTTATTTTCTCGTCCACGGACATTTTCTCTTCCTCTTACCCACTTTTGTACCCCCCCCGCCCAGTATCTTTCTCTTTCTGACGTGAGTCGACGACATGACTGGGAGGAAATCTTGAAGGGTATTTCTTGTTTTTATTTCCTTTATCATCGTGCGATCGACAGTGGTCAACTCTATCGGGACTTTATTATGTCTTTTCTTAGCTTACTGGAAAAAAGTTTCTTACGGGAAGTGAAATTTTATTACGGAGCCATTGCCGAGCAATCTTAAAATGGCTATCCTCGTGAAATCGTAAATCCACGAGGAAAATAATTGATACGCGATACATTACTCACTTTCGTGGAACGGCGAGAGCGCACTTTTTTATTTTTATTTTATAACCGATTTAATGCTCTGGCAACGCACTTCCTCAGCTGGGCTGGGAAATATTCACCTACCCCCGGGGGTTAGGCTCGATGGTAAATTAGACCGGAACAATAATACTGCTGGGCGACACTCGAGGGTTCCGACACCACCTCGGCTGCCGCCCAGCTAAAAACGCGATAAAACAATGCGATAGCTGCTTTCTCAAGCCAGAGGGTAAGCAGCTACCGCAGTCCACAATCGTGTTGCCTGAGTAAACGGAGGGATCCAAGGATAACCGCCTTCTGCATGTGACCTGCGAGCAACCGGACACTGGGTTTGCAGACCAGTATGCCGGCAAGGCTTGGACAAAAGACTCCTTCATCCCCCCAAGCACGCCGATTATGAGGACAATGAGAGTTACCCTGAATCCCCGGTGCAGACGACGCAGCTCGGCCAAGAGAGGTTGATATTTGAGCCGTTTCTCCTCTTCCTTTCGCGGGATGTTAATCTCGGCCGGTGCCGAGAACTCAATGACGTAAATCGTTTTCTCGTCGAAATCGAAGAGGACAACATCAGGCTTAGTCGCTTGAAGCGGCCCGATGGTCGCGAACGAGAAGTTCCAATAAATCTTGCACCTCTTGCCCACGACAACGGACTCAATATCTCCTGGCAAATAAGGCGGCACGGGTTCCCGGTCTATCCCATAAGAGTGCCGTAAATGGTAATACAACACCCTCGGGGCCGCGTTATGGCAATGGATATAACCGGAGACCGCATATACTGGGCAAGCCGACAGTAGATGCGTTAGTGTCTCCGGCGATTGTTTGCATGCACGACACATAGTGGTCGGCAGAGGCTGACCCATAACGCGGCTACAATAGATCAGGGTGTTGATGACTCCGTTTTGGCAGGCACAGATGAACCCTTCGGTCTCGGACATCAGTCCAGCTGACCGCAAGAAGGAAAAGGTCAGCTGGGTGGACAGCCCATGCTCCTCGATATGTCGAAAGAACACATTGTTATTATTATTAATATTATTATTATAATGCATGGTATTATATTTTTTTACGGTTTTATACTATTGTGTTGTTTATCATATTATATTATATTATAATTATATTATGTAACTAAGAAGAATACTTATCGAAGACTTGAGTCCTATGCATAAGCTTGAAATTCGAAAAATACGATTTTTTTATTGCATCGTTTCATAGCCTAGGATCTTAACTTTAATTTGCAAAGAAGATTTTGTAAAAATTCGAAAAATTGACCGAGTCATGACGACTCTGGTGAAGCGTTAGATTGCCCACTTTTCTTTGCGTTTTTCTCGAATACTATATTTTCTAAAACGGTGTAAGTCGTATCTCGAAATCTATTTATCCGATTCACTTCAGATCCGAACAGAGCATAGTTTATAATATTTCCTGTCATGTGACCGGATGATTTTTTCATATGTTCATCCATTTGTTAATAAGAAATGATTAAAGTAGTTTTTTTTTCGTCGGAAATCAAACTTTTTTTTTTCTACAGCTTGGCATTTTCGTAATTTTCCAATATTCAAAAAACTATCCGGTCATGCGAAAGTTTCGTTATTATACGAAAAGTACATTATTGTAATTTTTCATTTGAGATGAGGCTAGTTAGCAGTAGCACCTATACTGATCAGCCATGCAGAAACGGCGGCACCCTGGGCAGAAATATGTTGCAAAGTCCCCAAATCCTACCACATCCCTATAGGCATTTGATAGGGACGCCGCACCTAGGAAGTTCACATTGGAATCCAAGTGGATACCGCGCTATTTCCCGATTGACGTCGTTCAAGAATTTTTCATTTAAAATTATCAACCGGAATTTGTTCGATCTTCAAAAATAATATATCCTTTTCTGATCCCGTTCACAAATGTATTGGGAAGTTCCAAGATGTATCCACATCTCTATAGGAATTTGTTAGGGACACCGCACATGGGGAGTCCTGATCGAAATCCAATTGAACTCTGCACTGTTCCCCGATGAACGCCGTTTGGGAGTTCTTACCACGTTTGAATCGAAAATATGTGAAAAGTCACGAGAAAAAAACTCGACGTGTTGAAACATAATCTGCACGCTGCGTCAGCGTGTACGTGTGTGGTGATATTGTGTCAAAGTGCAGTAAAATAAATAACAAATGATAATTACCTCGGCTTTTCAGTGATATCATTCGAATCGATTTTGAAGATATTCTTTTTTTAAGGTAGTAGTCTCGACACAGTCACGTTAAAGAGTTTATTCTCCGCTCAATCGATGAAAGCTTCGAAATATTGTGAAATATCCTTATAATGTAGGTTGTTTGGGTTTGGGTTTGATTTGGGGTTAATTGGGAATTAAAAAAAGAAATCTGTAGAAAAGTTTCGAAGTTATTGGGTGAAAAGTGGAAATTTCCACTGCTCCCCATAAGAACACGTGTAAAATTATAAAATCTTTAATTGCCAATATCTCGAAAACGGAACGGTGAATCCTTTTGACATTTCGCAGGTAATCATTTAATAGTGCCCTGAATGAGTCCCCAAAATTAAAAAAAAATCTATAGAAAAACGCTTTGGCGAGACTACTACCTTGAGCGATTTATATATTTTTAAGATAAGTAGTACTTTTTCAAGAATCCATGTGATCCATGAAAGATCATATCGAATTCATTGATAACGTAGGAATCCTTCAATATTCAGATTGGATTCGTACATTGGAATCCAATAATGAATCCCGATTTGAATTTAGTGTGCGAGTGTGACGTTTTGTTATGGGGATCCAATGGGTCATTATTCATTGGATCCAAATTTTTGCACGGAACTTACTTTAAATAATAATAACTTTATTGTTTATCAATTCTTTTCAATTTACGAAAACTCAAACTTGACAAGACTATGTATCAATTGTATGTCAAATTCCATCCCTATATTCTGATGAGAAAAAAAAATTGAGAAGCGATCTATTTTTTGTGCCCCAAGCTTATGCTTAGATCCCTAAAGTGGCCACGATCATTGTCATTCGCCCGTACCTACTCGTTTTTGACACTTTTTGCCCCTTTTTCCCTACAGCTTTGGAATCCAGACGTCCAAATCAGTAACGAAGCCGCAAGCCACGACGAAGTTCCGGCAGAAGCAGTGAAGCGCTCGTCCACGTTGAAACCACGGCCCGTCAATATTTGGTCGAGGTACTCGCGCTCAAGAGTTCGCGTGTGTGCGTCCCGCCTGCTTTTGCTCCTCATATATCTGCTGTACGTGTATAGACTTGCGGTTGTCGAGTTTTCGTTCTCGCGTTTAATCATGGGAAAATTTTGCCGCGTTACACTTCGATGAGCCGTAAGTGCGCGCACACACGAGAAGTTTGTTCGAGAGCATCAAAATTTCAAGTCAATTACGGTAGCGATTTACCGTATTGGCATTTGTGTATTTTCGGCATACCGGAATACCGAAATACTATTTCCGGTATACAAATCGATTATTGATACGTACATCTATATATGTGTATACAAAGAAATTGTTAATATAAACATTTATTACCATTGAAAATGCTTTTAAAAAGATGTATGTATAGGGTTTTAGCGAGATGGGAGGGAGGGAGGGAGGTAGTATGGCTAAAAAAGGGTTGAATATGAATGTCCAACCATAATTTTGTCGATAAAGGCCTGGAAAGTAGTATTTTCGGACTGTAGCAAATTTGCTACATTGGCGGTTCGGGGATATAAATTATGACATATTGCAGATCTTTGAAAAAGCTAAAATGAACGTTTATTTATCTTATCGGATTACAATTGTATGTCTAGAATAATCTTACAGAATCACTAGTTTCCGTGGAAAATGTAAAAACCATTTGTAATGGTAAATGTAATTTGATTTTTGTGATCAACGTTTCACGTCTTAAAGGACGATCACGTTTCTGTTTACCGCACTTCATCAATCCGTTCGCGATCGAATATCGAAATTCTTTTAGACTCATGGTCCTTGCGTTTTTGCCCGTTTCTCTGCGGTATAGAAGCAGTGCATTAACAACGCACATGTCGATAAGATAATAAAAGATGGGTATATAAAAGCTCCTACTTTTGCACCGAGATCGGTACAAGGAAACTAGACAATTATTTTCGTCCACGCCACCCATATTTTTGTTGTATTCGGCCACAATATTCGGGCACTTGATTTGTACTTTCCTTTTGGACTCCTTACTACACCGTAAGAGAGGTTTTTTTTCTGGATGAATCCCGTATATTGTACTGCCCAAGATTGGTACTGCGAGAATACCTCTTGGATTGTAGTCGTGATCTTGTTCATCGTCGTCGTCGAAATCGGAGATATCCGAAATATTCGGATTTGGTGGCACGATGGGCCTTAACTTATTTTTTTTAATTTCTCGTTTCCGTTTTGGCCTAACAAAAAAAGATTAAAAAATAAAAACGTGAACCCAAAAATTTGGCATTTTATATACCCGAATGGCCAGGGTAGCAAATTTGCTACTAACATTTTCACACTCTCGGTTCGAACTATTATTCTAATTCAATGAAAAATCTTCAAAGCCTAGTTTATCCAGTCAATCTTCCTTTACACAATTCTATCAAAAAACATTTCACGAATGTCCATTTACTTACTTTTTGGACAAAAAACGGACAATAGATGCAAGCGTCGTAAATTTTCACGACATTATTGTTGCCATATTAACATAATTCATATGTTTACGTTTGAATTTCAAGCTATCCCGGCATTTGTAGCATTATCTAGCATAGATTGTTGGAACTGTGAAGTAGCCTGTCCGCTATATCGTTCTTACGCTTTTACCGACGGGGTCAAAGTGAACGTAGCAAATTTGCTACGATGGCAGCTAAAGGGTTAATATTACTGAAACGTACGTCACATATATTTTTATTTTATTTTCGTAGTTCCAACGGTTTTGCGCGTTTTTTTTTATGTATTGCCTTTCCCAATTGAAGCCTTTCTTATCACTTTCTACCCGCACTTCGCCGAACTAATCCAACTTCCGTTGCGTCCACAGCCATTTCGAGCTACACTATACCGCATTTGCCGAGGTAACGGGGAAACTGAAAAAACCCGTACTGGTATAAACGTGATACTTGTGGAATAATTATTATCAGTACGATTTGATACTATTTATGTTATTCGGGTATATCGCCAAAGGCCCTGCCAGGACCTGATCATTACTCCATCCGTCCCCCGATTTATTTCTCATGCAGGGCCGTGCCTGTACACCATTACCTTTCTCGTCATTTCGCCGCGATTTGTCGATCCCTTTCCTCTTCAGTTCCCGGCTAGTTTCCGAAAAAGAGAACGGCGCTTTGGGGCCTGGTCTAAGACTTGTCACATGGCGAACCTGATCTACGTTGGAAAGCCTGACCTTGTCCTTATATTATCTAGGGAACGCAGATAACGGGCAGTACTATTTCCCGACTCAAATTTCTACACGGGTTGGTTGATGCGCTAGCCGGTGCACGGCTAAGCGGTCACCGCTCCGAGTATCGACCATGCACAACGTTGCTTAACTCGAAGGTCCGCCAGAGCCATTATATTACATTGTATATTGATAGTATATTATTTATTCATATATCATTAATATTAACAACATAAAATATATTTATACAGGGTGGACCATTTAACGTGGCCACCCAAAATATCTGCGTTGCCTTTAGAGTGACGACAAAAATGTCAGGAGGTAATTTGATTGATTTGGAAGGGCTGATACAGTGGTGAAAAATTCATTTTTGTCAAGGTCATAGTTTTTGCGTTCTCAAGGTCATCAATGATTTTTCAAATGGGAACATGTTTTTTTTTTATTAAGAAGTTGTAGCTGATATTCAGACGAATCCAACGACTTATGATATCATGACCTTGAAATGATTTGTCACCAAAATACACGTGTAAAAACGGGAAATCGTGATGGTAGTGACAATAAGAATATCCGAATAATGTAATTGAATTTTTTGTGCAGAAAATTTATTGTAACAAATGTTCGAAGTGATGAGCATTAACCTCGACACATTTTTAAAGACGTCGGATGAATGATTCTCTTGACCTTCGAATAGTTTCTGGTGTGATAGCGGCGCAGGCTCTTGTAATTCGTTCTCGCATGTTGGCCGGCGTCGTCGGAACATCATGCTTGACTGTACAATTACTCTGCTTGACTGTACAATACCATTTTCGATACGGTTATTACATGTTACTTTGGATGGATACACTTGTCTACTGATTCAAATATTGGTAGATGGCAAACATTCTTCACTCTACTACAGTTTTACTACGTTGCAATGCCAGTATTTACAAACATCAGAAACATCTCCGACTGTTGACATTATTGTATCCGTTGGATAACCTGCGCCGCTATCACACCAGAAACTATTCGAAGATCAAGAGAATCATTCATCCGACGTCTTCAAAAATGTGTCGAGGTTAATGGCCATCATTTCGAACGTTTGTTACAATAAATTTTCTGCACAAAAAATTCAAATACATTATTCGGATATTCTTATTGTCAATACCATTACGATTTCCCGTTTTTACACGTGTATTTTGGTGAAAAATCATTTCAAGGTCATGGTATCATAGGTCGTTAGATTCGTCTGAATATCAGCTAAAACGTCTTAGTAAAAAAAACGTTTCCATTTGAAAAACCATTAATGACCTTAAGAACGCAAAAACTATGACCTTGACAAAAATGAATTTTTCAC
The DNA here is from genome assembly GCA_963932345.1 of Ophion ventricosus. Lineage (NCBI taxonomy): Eukaryota > Metazoa > Arthropoda > Insecta > Hymenoptera > Ichneumonidae > Ophion > Ophion ventricosus. Next base: position 20,138,587 of record OZ010711.1, on the reverse strand, counting down.
CACTGTATCCACATATTACACCGCAAATATTGGCTTTTCAAAAGAGAATACACAAAAGCTCACAAGTCGAGGGTTATCATTTCGAGCATCTTCTGTAAGTTGACCCAAAACAAGATTTGTAAATCGTTGAAGAGTGATTATTCCGATTTGATTCAATTTTCATATTTTGCATGACTGGAATGATCTTGTATTGCAGGTCACTGAACTCGTCTCAACGTCAGTAGTGATGTCATAAAAAAAAAGATGATTCCATCCAAAAAAAGGTTGAGTTGACCGTGGAAGTAGCTTTGGCACCTCCACCGAAAAATTATTACGATGGTCCCGTATAACGTCCTTCTCGAATAATACAACTTTTATCTGAAAATTTTTAGATATCACTAATAGTTTGAGCGCTATTGCTTGGTAAGACTTTAAATACCCCACCTGGTATTATACATGGGTCATTCCACGCCAAATCGGCCACTTTCCAACCCGACCCCTTTCGATTTGGCTGAAACTTTAATATGTTATTGTTTTCATCTTAAAACGCGTGTGTGATTTTTTTTCAATTTTTTTTACATAATCACAAATACGTAGTCAATTAAAAACAAAATCGCTCATTTTTTCACATGCTTATAACTTTCTGAATTTTTTTTAATTCTACGTTTTGAAATGTTCTTTATGAAAAAAATATTTTAAAAATATTCAAAGTCATCTTCGACATGATTTTTTAGTTGTTTGGAAAAAAGCGATTTTTTCAAACAAGGCCGCTTTTGATTTTTTCAAAGAGTTTTTCAAAGAGTATGATAAATGTAGCATTTTTTGTCACCAGACCCATCGTGACAAGATTTTTCTTTCTTTTCTTTTCTAAATTTAAACATTTTTATTCTCAATTTTCTTCAAATTTGGAACTGTTTGGAAAAAATTAAGAATAAAAATGTTTCAATTTAGGAAAAAAAATAGAAAGAAAAATCTTACCACGATGGGTCTGGCGGCAGAAAGTGCTAAATTTACCATATTTTTTTTACCAAAAAAAACATAAAAAATGATGTCGTTTGAAAAAAATTAGTTTTTTGTTCAAAAAACTAAAAAAATATGTCGAAGATGACTTTGAATATTGTAAAAATATTTTTCTTTTCATAAAGAACATTTCAAAACGAAGAAATAAAAAAAAGATCTTATTCGGCCCATTTTTCAGAAAGTTACGAGCATTTGAAAAAAAACGGGCGATTTTTTCAAAAATTGACTAGGTATTGGTGATTATGTAACAAAAATTTGAAAAAACATCACACAAGCGTTTCAAGATGAAAACAATAAGATGAAAACAATGATAAGTTTCAGCCAATTCGAAGGGGTCGGGCCGGAAAGTGGTCGACTTGGCGTGGAGTGACCCACATATATATGACTTCCGATATTTCAGTATCGATGAAATCGCACCTGCCGGTTGTTACAAGTTTTCCAAAACTTCTTCAAACTTCAAAGCAGGCCCATAACAATTGCTCCCCAGTGCGCTTCGCCCTTCCCTGCCTCTCCTCAATCTCTCGTCGCCTTATTCCTGCCACTCGCTCGTCAATGAAATTATCGAGATCGCCGTGCCCGGTGCAAGAATTCTCGTGTCTCGCGTGCGTACAATGATCGTGGAAAATAGCGCAGTGCAACCGCAAGAGAGGCCAGAGAAATGAACGAAAATTACTCGAATGGCAATTCTTGATGTTTTCATTATCCTTTGGTGAATATGACTCGCGGCACGAAGTCGAGGAAGGATACTCCAAGAAATCGCGGTATTTGCGTGAGAACAAGTTTCACGAGTTGTGTGATACAGCGAGTCCGGAAATAAGTGGAGGCAAACATTTTGGTCGCGTGTCGAACTTGTAGTCGAATTCGATCGTGATTCGGAGTTGTATTATATAGTGATAATAATAATAATAATTATTATTATTATTGTAGTGAAATACGTTTAATAATAATAATAATAAAAATAATAAGTTGGCCAGGCCAACTTCTCTACGCCATAATAATAATAATAAAAATATGATTAATATTATGAAAATTATTTCCGATTGTTATTAAAAGTAGAAGATCTAAAAAATATAGAAACTTTTTTTTATAAACCCTCACATATATACAGTACTGGACAAAAAAGTACGCACTCGTCGAAATTTCTTACCGCACTAAAATTTACATAGCGGACTCAAAAATAAAGGTAATCGAATTTCCCAAGTGGCGTTTCAAAGAGGACAAGTTTACCTTTATTTTGATTTTTTAGAAAATTCTCTACGATTTTTTTTCGCCCCGTTGCGTACTTTTGAACGTGGCCATTTTTCGGCCTTTTTTTTGGCCGTCGAAAATTAACTGCAAAGTGTGGGGAAAATTTTTTCCTCGGTTTTTTCCATGGGAAACGTAAAAAAAATATCAAAACCTACATTTTTATTTTTTAGAAAGTCTCGTACGATTTTTTTCGCCCTAGTATTGCATTTTTAGCTAAAAAAGACATGTTTTAGAAAAAAGGCGTCACCGCAGAAGGGTTTCAGGGGAAATGTCAGAATTTTTCAGAATTTTTCTTGGACATTTTTTTTTTACCATTTTTGGTTGAAACTTTGAAGAGTGGAGAGGCTCCACTTGGGAATTATGAGGTCTAGGACAATTAAGAAAGGAAATTTGTTTATATTTTCATTTTCAATTAACTACAATTTTTCTAGATGTTTTTTTTTATTTTCGAAAATAAAAATAAAAAAATGAAAATGAAAAAAATTGATATTAATTAAAAATGAATATGTAAGCAAATTTCCTTTCTCAATATATTGTCCTAGACCCCATAATTCCCAAGTGGAACCTCTCCACTCATCAAAGTTCCAACCAAAAATGGTAAAAAAAAAATGTTAAAAAAAATTCTGAAAAAATTCTAGCCACTCCAGTGTGAACCCATGCAACTTTTTACCCTCTTGGCATTTCCTCTGAAACCCTATAGTTCTTCAATGACGCCTTTTTCTCTGTAACATGTCTTTTTTTAGGTAAAAATGCAATACTGGGGCGAAAAAAAATCGTACGAGACTTTCTAAAAAATAAAAATGTCGTTTTTGATATCCTTTTTAAGTTTACCGTGGAAAAACCAGAGGAAAAAAATGTCTAGAAAATTTTGCAGTTAATTTTCGACGGCCAAAAAATAGCCGATAAATGGCCACGTTCAAAAGTGCGCACCGGGGCGAAAAAAAATCGTAGAGAATTTTCTAAAAAAGGAAAATAAAGGTAAATTTGTCCGCTTTAAAACGCCACTTGGGAAATTCAATTACCTTTATTTTTGAGGCCGCTATGTAAATTTTAGTGCGATAAGAAATTTCGACTAGTGCGTACTTTTTTTGTCCAGTACTGTATATATATATATATATATATATATATATATATATATAATGCAACACTAAAATGCTATATACATGAGCACATGTACGAGCACGATAGCTCAAGCCCTACGAAAACCCTAAGCCTTACCCATCCAATTACACAAATACGAATTCGTATACCGCCGATACGGAGGGGGGGGGGGGGGGGGGGGAGACAGAGAGAGAGAGAGAGAGAGAGAGAGAGAGAGAGAGAGAGAGAGAGTTGGAAAGAGGAAGAGAAGGGGACAGGGGGAAGAAGGGAAAGTCGCAGAAGGAGTGAGGGAGCAAGGAATACGAGAAGTGAGGGCGAGGTGTTACAGGGGAGGTAGATGGGAATGGGGTTGAAATAATGTGTACGTGGGTGGCTATACGTCTCTTCGCGAAGAGAATAACCGGGGAGTGTAACTCGATGCTCAAGCGTCGTTATTGCGTTACCATGATTTTTTTCTTCCCGCCCCGTCGTAATCATCGGAGATTAATGGAAGGGCTAATTGGAACGCGGCGGATCGCGCGACGAAATATTTTAAGTCGGAAAAAAGGGGACATATTAAAAATAATAATGCGTAAATAAATAAGTGGATTAATGAGGAAAAGAATAACAAAAATAAATGGACAAACAAATGAACAAATAAGTGAATAAATAAATAAATGAATGAACAAATCAAAAAAGGAATGGATAAATAAACAAATTACATTATTAACCTTTATTAATTCAATTATTTATTGAAATATTTATAAATAATTAATAAATAAACAGAAGAATAAAAAAATTAATTAACAAATAGATGAATAAATGAATGAACAAATCAACAAAGGAGTGGATGAATAAATTAATAAATGAACAAAGGAATACGAGAACAAAATGGATTAACAATTAAATAAGTAAGTAAATAATAAAATAAATATCGAAATCGGCGAATAATGTACACTATATATATCTCAACTGAAATATATTTAAAAGATCAAATTTTTGTCGTCATCGTTAGCGAAAAAAAAATCCAGTGAAGAAAAGAAAATAAAAAGTTGCTTCTATTTTTCTTACGGACGCGGTAATTGCGAAAAAGTGCGGGGTGCGGGAGCACCGCACCACGCATAATTTCGTAATAAAGAAGCATTTTCGTGTTCGATGTATCAGTACGTTCGGCGACTATTCGATTTTAACTCTAATGGATTATTAACGGGTTGGTCGTATATATGCGCGCCCATATTAACGTTGGACATAAATGCGCCCACGTACATACATACACACACAAATATATATATATATATATATATATATATATATATATATATATATTATATATATATATATATATATGCAGGCGAATACAATATGCATGAGGACCTTCGGGATTAGGAAAAAGCTCGTTAGAGCGTGTTTCGTACGTGAATTAATCGACGTAGACCGGCTGACGGGCGGCAGTAAGAAATATAATCTCACCGCTGGGAACGAAAAGATATATCGTCACACGTATAAATATTAAAGATGATACTACACATATATAGGTATGATTGTAAGTCTACAGAGTGATTCAGGAAATTCTGGTTTAATATCTTTCTTTTTCGCTCCATACTCCAGTATTATTATTATTATTATTATCATCCAGATGTGTATAATACCAATCATCATCACTATAATTATGACGAAAACGGAAAGTGACAATAAAACAAAACAAAAACGTTGGTAAGTCGCTTCTGATTTTGGGGTGTCCTCGGGGATGCGAACTTTCAAAAATTTGATCTATGGCCGATGGCGCGTGACTCGTATTTTGGCTCGATGTATATATATATAAATAAATATAACTGACACTGGTGAAGGGGCGGTCAGGGTTTGGCTTCGGTGGTCCTTCGAGTTCAGCATTGTTGTGCACGGCCGATACTCGGAGCGGTGACCGCTTAGCTGTGCATCGGCTGGCACAACTAGTCAGCGGAAGGCCAATACTTCTGAGACCTTGGTATAGTTACTTGAGTAAAATGTCTGTACATCAGAGAATCACAAGTATACAGGACCGTCTAAACTGGTACGGGTTTTCCACAGTTTCCTCATACCCTCGGCAAACACCGTATAGTGTAGCTTAAGGCCTTAGGCCACTCTAGAGGCCAAAAAAAGGGGCATATTTTGTAATTTTTTTTCAGCGAAACCATAAAATAAATTGAAATTACAAAATAGGGGTTTTATTATACACGTAATTGAGTATAAAAAAGTATTTTTTCACAGTGATACATATCAAAATGGCGACTGTGCAGCATTTTTCCGATGACGCCTTTATTTCTGGAAGGTCAACGGCCGGACCAACAGCTCCTATAATTTCTGAGTTATGATGAGACAGTAAAGTTTTTTCGATTATATATAAGAATAGCTATAGAAGTACGTAGGATTTTTTTGATATATCGTTTTTTTATAAAAATTGCGAATTTCTGAAGCAAAAAGTATAAAATGCCATGAGAAAATCGTCCGAAAATTGTTTATAAAAAAGGAACTATGCAATATAATTTAAAAAAATCCTACGTAGTGCCTCAGAATATGTAATTCTAAATATACAGTTAAAATTTCAAGTGAATCGGTTGAAATTTGTTTAAGTTATGAGTCTGGCCGACTTGAAAAATGTAGTTTTTAGATAAACGCGTTTAACCCTTTAGCTGCCATCGTAGCAAATTTGCTACGTTCACTTTGACCCCGTCGGTAAAAGCGTAAGAACGATATAGCGGACAGGCTACTTCACAGTTCCAACAATCTATGCTAGATAATGCTACAAATGCCGGGATAGCTTGAAATTCAAACGTAAGCATATGAATTATGTTAATATGGCAACAATAATGTCGTGAAAATTTACAACGCTTGCATCTATTGTCCGTTTTTTGTCCAAAAAAGTAAGTAAATGGACATTCTTGAAATATTTTTTGATAGAATTGTGTAAAGGAAGCTTGACTGGATAAACTAGTATTTGAAGATTTTTCATTGCATTAGAATAATAGTTCGAACCGAGAGTGTGAAAATGTTAGTAGCAAATTTGCTACACTGGTCATTCGGGTATATAAAATGCCAAATTTTTGGGTTCACGTTTTTATTTTTTATATTTTATTTTTTAATCTTTTTTTGTTAGGCCAAAATGGAAACGAGAAATAAAAAAAAATAAGTTAAGGCCCATCGCGCCACCAAATCCGAATATTTCGGATATCTCCGATTCCGACGACGACGATGAACAAGATCACGACTACAATCCAAGAGGTATTCTCGCAGTACCAATTTTGGGCAGTACAATATACGGGATTCATCCAGAAAAAAAACCCTCTTACGGTGTAGTAAGGAGTCCAAAAGGAAAGTACAAATCAAGTGCCCGAATATTGTGGCCGAATACAACAAAAATATGGGTGGCGTGGACGAAAATAATTGTCTAGTTTCCTTGTACCGATCTCGGTGCAAAAGTAGGAGCTTTTATATACCCATCTTTTATTATCTTATCGACATGTGCATTGTTAATGCACTGCTTCTATACCGAAGAGAAACGGGCAAAAACGCAAGGACCATGAGTCTAAAAGAATTCCGATATTCGATTGCGAACGGATTGATGAAGTGCGGTAAACAGAAACGTGATCGTCCTTTAAGACGTGAAACGTTGATCACAAAAATCAAATTACATTTACAATTACAAATGGTTTTTACATTTTCCACGGAAACTAGTGGTTCTGTAAGATTATTCTAGACATACTATTGTAATCCGAAAGATAAATAAACGTTCATTTTAGCTTTTTCAAAGATCTGCGATATGTCATAATTTATATCCCCGAACCGCCAATGTAGCAAATTTGCTACAGTCCGAAAATACTACTTTCCAGGCCCTTATCGACAAAATTATGTTTGAACATTCATATTCAACCCTTTTTTAGCCATACTACCAGAGGAAATGATTTTGAGCCATCCAGAAACAGCGTGGCCGTTAAAGCGTTAAAGTTAGTAGAAGGTCACGATATTAATCAAGAGGGGTTGCGCTAGAATTCGAAAATCGAGTACTTAGAGATTTTTCACACCCATATAATTTTATAAGTAATACATCTTTTGGAATATAATTTTATAAGTACGAAGGTACATTTTTAACAAAAAAAAATCGATTTTTGTAAAATCCTAGAGTGTTCTAAGGCTTTAAGGCGTTACCCCCACTTGTAGCGCAAAAAAAAGGCCTTTTTCATGAATTTTTTTAAAGAAAACTACAAAACTTTTTTAATCGATCAATATACCATCTTAAAGAACACATCTTGAAGAACTTTCAGTAATTTTTTTATTGAAAAATATTACATTCTTTAGTGGCAAATGGCCGTCAATGAAATAATGTTTTTATATACACGGTTTGCGGTGACCAACATTGCGGCGAAGTGGATCATCTGAAAAAAAAATGCGGATGGATTTAGTCAAATATAAGTATAAACTAGTCTTTAATCGCAGGATTTTAAAAAATATTCATTTTTCACAAAATGGCGGACAGTCAAAGTTAATGGTTCGATTTTAACGAAAAAAAAACGGCCGTTTTTTGGCTATAAAACGGCCATTTTTTTTCGAAAAAATAAATCGAACGATTAAAGATTACATTTTTATGTATTAAATAAGCCTGCAAAATTTCAAGAAGATCGGTTCATTAGTGTTCGAGTAATCTTGGTCACCGACTTCAGAAATGCCATTTTGAGAAAAACGCGTTTAAAGTTTCAATTTCAGTTTACACGAAGAAAATATTTTTTTTTGTAAACTTACATAGAGTCATCTATTCCGGGCCCATACAGAAGTTCTTCCGCCGACGATGCCGCTTGCAAAACGGAAATTTGGTGTTGCCTTCGTAACATTCTTCCTTCACGAGTGCTCTCGGCCGCACGTCTCTCTGCCAGTGCAATCCGTGCTTCGTCCATTTTATCAGCGTATTCGTGCGCGTTGTGTCCACAGCTCACTCCGATTGAGTTCAAATAAAATAATAATGATTTTGAACCTTCGTTGAATAGTCCAACGGCAATATAAGCTGCTAAATTTACAACGATTGCTCCACTCGAGACGATTTTTGGGTTGATTTTCCAAATAAGTTGGTTGAAGCTTTCGTTGTTATTTTGATTGAAGCCACCGACGCATCTTTCGAGTAAAGTTTCCTTACTCAGATCGTTGTATATAGGTCTGATGGCATCCAATACATTTGATGGAAGTGGGTGGAAGATTATTTTTCAGTTTCTTCGCAGACGTGCTGAAACTTTCAGTTTCTGTTTCGGCCAGGTTGGGGTTAAAAACACCCTTCCTTTTTTTTGGTCGAGATTTCCGTAAATTATCACTGCTTCTTGTTTGTCGCGAACCTTTTTTTCAATCCATTTTTGAATGTAAAATGAATAAAAACTGCGCTTATAATATTATAAACGGCGGAATATACGTCTTATATAGTGGAATTTTCGAGCTACACTGACGAGTTTAGACCATAACAGACAACGAAAATACGCTTTTATAAATTCCAGTCTATTATATGAACGTTGTGAATGCCAGGTATACGACCCTTTTCATCGAACAATGCATTGAAGGTCGGAGGGAGGGTCGAGCGCGCCAGACGGCAGACTAGCCGGTCGTTTACACAACGGATTCTTCTCTTTCAACGCTCATATCTCAGTCAATTTTGTTCGGATCGACTTGAAATTTTCAGGACATATTCTCAGATACTTATACTTCAAAAAAATGCAATAAAAAAAAATCGATTTTTTCAAAATCGCAAGTGGGGGTAACCCCTTAAGGCGGCTGGGGTTGCAATGAAACGTTAGGTTAGATTAGCGAAGTGCCAGTAGGAAGTGATAGGGAAGGGTAATACGTAAAAACCCGAAAGGGTATCCGTTGGAGCTCAGGAAATAAAATTTAAAAAAATGAAAAATGATTATATATATATATATATATAATGATTTTTAATTTTTTAAATTTTATTTCCTGAGTTACTTTGAAGCAATTGGACTACGAAGAGAATTTGCGAAACAGCCAATTGTGTTGATAGCCAATATTACATAGATATAACTATCGCAAAACATCCTCACCCCTCCATCTCTCTCTCTCTCTCTCTCTCTCTCTCTCTCTCTCTCTCTCTCTCTCTCTCTCTCTCTCAAATATATATAAATATATATATTTGCGTGTGTGGATTTATGTATATGTACGTATTTATAAGCCACAGGTAGGCGTGCTCTAGTATGATCGATAAGATCTATATTTAGAACGCTATTTAATCTATTTTTCCGTATATATTCGCTGTTGAGACCGATTGATGGTATCGGTGGTGCTGCCGTCACAGCCGATTTCTCGATTTATATATGCATATTCTCTCTTTCTCTCTTTCTTGTCTTTTTTTTCGTAAATAAGGATTTTATGCCAAGGAACGTCTTTGCCCTGGAGCATTAATACATTCAATTTAATATATCCTTCTTTGTCTCTCTCTCCATCTTGTATCTTCTCTCTTACTCTTTCACCCTCTTCCTCCTTTATCTCTCATATCCCCCTCCAACTTTATCACGCTCGTTCGGCAGGTGAACTAAGAGAAGTATCCACTAGCGCGCACAGGCAAATAAGTTTCCCCTTCCAGAGATTCACTCCAGGGAGTAAGTTTCGCGGAGTTTTCCTTCAATAACAAAGTTGGCATCAATGAGAATAACTTATACATACGAAGATGCAAGAATTGAATCTGTGAGTTATCTTTAGTTTCATTACCTTCTCTCTCTCTCTCTCTCTCTCTCTCTCTCTCTCCCCTCTCCCTCTCTCCCTCTCTCTCCCCCCTCTCTCCCTCTCTCTCCTCATCTTAAACTCCTGGCTAAGCTTAGACGCTTCGGCTTCTCCGATAACGTTCTTGCCTGGTTTCATTCTTAATTATCTGGGAGATCCCAATCTGTTGTCGAAAGAAATGGCACAATTTCCGATTGGATGACCACTTCCTGCGGGGTTCCTCAAGGCTCCGTTCTCGGCCCCCTTCTATTCTCCCTGTTCATCAACGACATCAACCAAAATTTGCGTCATAGCCAACACATCATTTTCGCCGACGACACACATATTTATTTGAGTTGCTCGCCATCCGAGTTAGAGACAAGTATTGAAAAAATCACACGAGATGCTGCTGCGATCAGTGATTATGCCTCAGTTAACGGGCTCAAGCTAAACTTAGGAAAGTCTTGACCCAAGGTAGTAGAGCTCTCGTTCATAAGATCAATCTGGAACAAGTTACTCCTATCACCATTAATGGCATCGCTCTCCCTTATGTACGCGATGTTCGCAATATCTTGGCGTCATCATGTCCTCGAACCTCTCCTGGAAAGCTCACACTGTGGAAATTTCTCGTAAAGTCAACTATTCTCTGTACAAACTAAAATCTCACCGAAACTCTCTGTCACGTGAACTCAGGATTATGCTCACTACTTCACTTATCTTCCCCATCATTGATTATTGCTGTGTTGTCTACAATGACGTATCCGATGAACTCAACACCAAACTTCAAAGGCTAATAAATAGTTGCGTAAGATTTATTTTTAATCTCAGGAGAGACGAACATATTACACAGTACAGACGCCAGCTACGGTGGCTGACCGTACGATCACGAAGACTTTATTTCCTTGGCATGGTGGTCTATAATATCTTACATGGTTCACCGCCTGCTTATCTCGCAAACCTCTTTACTCCGGCCCTACTACGTGAACGTTTCACGCGTCAGACAAACTCCACTGTCTCCCATGTACCGACTCATCGTACCGTTACCTATCGTAATTCGTTCGTCATGACAGCTATATATTTCTGGCATTCTCTTCCAATTC
>OZ010711.1:20099270-20127234 GCA_963932345.1 Ophion ventricosus | reverse complement strand
AACCCTTTCCTATGGCTTCTTACCAGCACTTTGCTAATCTAACCTAACGTTCCGTTGCGTCTATAGCCGCCCTGAGCTACACTAGGTCGCATTTGCCGACGGTACGGAGAAACTGTGGCAAACCATTACCGGTATAGACGACTCCCTATTCTTCTGATTCTCTGGTGCACAGATTTCTATTCAAGTAACTAGACCAAGGTATCAGAAGTATTCGCCATCCACTCACTGGTTGATGCGCCAGCCGGTACACGGGTAACCGGTCACCGCTCCGAGTATTGACCATGCACACCGCTGCTTAACTCGAAGTACCGCCGGAGCTGAACCCCGACCGCACATCTATCAGTGTTGGCTCATATTATTCATTGTATATAATTTAAATGGTTGAATTTATATAATTTATATATATAATTTATGAAGAATTTATATAGCACTAAACAAAATTAAGTACCCAAAGGACGAAGAAAAATAAATGGCAAAGCCCGTATATATATACAGGGTGGACCACACAACGCGTGCACCTCTTTTACGACCAAAATATGCGTTGCACAAAAAAATGTTTTATACAAAAGTTACATGGTTTATAAGGCTACACTATGTGGTGCATTTATTTTTTTTATAGGTGGAGGCACTTCGAAGATTTGAAGGTCAACTTTATTTTTTCAAATAGAATGCTATATTTTTTATAGCGTAATATGATAAAGTATCGAATTCTGAGTAAAAACGTATAGACCTTTATTAGCCCTAGAGTTAATAGCTAACGAGTGATTTCACTTTATTACTTTAAAATTTTCTTCACGTAATATCAAGTTGGAGATTCAAATCTACTACAAATTTCTGAATGGCAGTGTTTACATCACAGTGTTTATCAATATGAACACATTTACCACATCACACACACTTATCATGATTCACAATCTTCTCAATGATTGTAATCCAGTATGAACCTCGTGAAATCTGCCGCGTACTAATACGAGGATTTTCTATTACGGCTGCTAAGACCGCAATAGCATTCTCATCAGAAGTGACAGTTTTTCTTACGCTACGTTTGTTAACATTAAAACTTCCATTTTCGCGGAGCGATTTACACATTCTCTCAAATACGGTTCGAGATGGTTGAATCCGTTCAGGATATCTTTCGGCATACATAGCTTCAGCTCTTATTGCATTTCTATGACACTCACCATACACTAAAAGCATATCAAGTTTTTCACTATTAGAAAAATTCATTTTCACTTTTATCTTTCTGATAATAATCACGCACAATCACCGAAGGATACTTTAATACTGGATTACAATCATTGAGAAGATTGTGAATCATGATAAATGTGTGTGATGTGGTAAATGTGTTCATATTGATTTACATCACAATATGTGTTCATATTGTGATGTAAACACTGCCATTCAGAAATTTGTAGTAGATTTGAATCTCCAACTTGATACTACGTGAAGAAAATTTTAAAGTAATAAAGTGAAATTACTCGTTAGCTATTAACTCTAGGGCTAATAAAGGTCTATACTTTTTTACTCAGAATTCGATACTCTATCATATTACGCTATAAAAAATATAGCATTCCATTTGAAAAAATAAAGTTGACCTTCAAATCTTCGAAGTGCCTCCACCTATAAAAAAAATAAATGCACCACATAGTGTAGCCTTATAAACCATGTAACTTTTGTATAAAACATTTTTTTGTGCAACGCATATTTTGGTCGTAAAAGAGGTGCACACGTTGCGTGGTCCACCCTGTATATACGGGCACTTGGAACACTTGGAATACCTTCTGTTTATTTACCAACCCGCGTTAATCTGTATCGTATGTAGCTCAATCGAGGTTGTCGTTCAGTTTGATTTCGAATTTGAATAAGAGCTATTCATAATTTGAAAGTGTACCGGCAATTCGAAAAAGTAGACATGATAATGTGTTACGGTGAAGCAAGAAAAAATTCCACAAGAGTGTTGTCGATGACTACGATCTCCGATATCTCTCATTTCAAGCTAATTTCGAACACCTATTAAAATGAAATACAAATCTAAATATCTCGGATCACTACCAAATATTTGGTAGTGATCCGAGATATTTAGATTTGTATCATCGATACTGACCTTGAATGGCCTTGAACGACTTTGACCCCCTAATGTTTTTTATGCGGCTTGAGGTGCTCCACAAGATGGTTAAAAAAAATGTACCATTGCATTTTAAAAAGTGGAGGTGACCTTCACTGTGCGTCAGCGCCTCCACCGAAATAAAAAAAATTGGTCGCATTTGATGGCCCCCTTCACACCGTACAACTTTTGTCTGGAACATTTTTTTGTGACGTCAATAATTAACGAGTTATTTCGGGTGGCAGAAATAAGAGGGATATCCTGCATATATATGTATATACCCTCACTTAGCCATTGTTTTCGCTTAGTCCTGGAGAAATGTACAAATTCAATAATAAATTATAACTTTTAATTAAATTAATGGAATATATTGAAACAATAAAATTATATATAATGGATAAAATAATTTTATTCTTATATATATATATACACAATGTTAAGGAAGCCGTCAAAGTTTACGCCTCCGACAAGGAACGCCCCATTCGCGAGTCTATGAATTAAAGGGACCATGTGGCAGCGGCACGGAAAGGTTTCGGGCGCAAAATAGGTGAAAGTGTACAAAAGTATATATGGAGTATAAGAGGAGTGTCGGAGGTGCGCTCTCGAGGTTTTCCTGCCTTCCTCGTCCGATCGAAATCTCGGTTAGCCTATTATTAGAACAAACGTGACCTGTCGTCGCGCCACAGGTACTCCTCGACTGGGTTCTCAACTTTTCCATCGCTCTCTCTCTCTCTCTCTCTCTCTCTCTCTCTCTCTCTCTCTCTCTCTCTCTCTCTCTCTCTCCCTCCCTCTCTCTCCCTCTCGCTCTCTCCTTCGCTCTCTCTGGCTGCCCCTCCCTTTATTTTCTCTTTTTAAAGGCTCCTGGCCCGCTTGATCTTTCGATCTTTTAACCTTTTTTCCACTTGCTCTCTTCAAACGCTCTCTCTGTCTCTCTTTCTCTCCAAGGGTTTTTCTTAATTCGAGTCCACGGTGCTGCACCATCCTCGCCCATTAATTCTATTTCCATTCTTTTTTTACGGCTTTTTTTAAATCGGTAATATTACGTTATACTGCATTTTTTGTATGCAATTTTCGAAATATTTTTCCAAAAATTAGTTTATATATTTAAATATTTGCAATCTTTCTATGTTCCTTTATTTTTTTTTGTATTTTTTCAAAGACATTCCGCGATTTTCATCTCGAGTGTGATTTCACTGTTTTTCGCATTTATTTTTCTGTTGAATATCTAATAATTATGTTTTTCAAAATGTTAACCCCTAGCTTATTACGGTGTACTGTAGGTATACATGAGTGTGCATCTATTTATCTTTCCCTGTATTCTTCTTCTCGGTCTCGCTCGCATTACCACAAGTCTGACCCCAGACTGATGTGTGCTACTTGTGCGCTATACGCGCTTTATATATATATATATATATATATAATATATATATATATATATATATATTGGGTGAAGTAAAAACTTCTGAGCGTTTTCCGCTAGATGTCTTTAGTGAGCCATATCTCACGATGTGTACATCGCATCGGGTCATACTATACACGGCGATTTAAAGGTGACATTACGCTTAAAAAAAAGTTCTCTCATACTTTCGTGTTTGGTGAAGCCAGTTGTGTGTTACAGCGTTCCAAAATGGAGATAAAAAAAGAGAAAATTCGATACATTCTTCAATACCACTACGACCAAGATGAAAGGGCGGAGCAGGCGGCCAAAAAAATTTGTGCTGTTTATGGACCCAATACAGTATCGAATACAACAGCAAAGCGGTGGTTCCAACGGTTCCGTTCTGGTAATATGGACGTCGAAGATGAGGCACGCTCTGGTAGGCCAATCGTCGAAAATGTCGATAAAATCATGGAAATCGTCGAGTCGGACCGACATGTAAGCACTTATTCCATTGCCCAGGAACTGAAGATTAGCCAGAAAACCGTTTGGAACCACTTGCATAAGGCTGGTCTCGAAGAAGAAGCTCGATGTATGGGTGCCACACGAATTGACGCAAAAGAACCTTTTGGACCGAATTGATGCCTGCGATTCTTTGCTGAAACGTAACGAAATCGACCCATTTTTTTTTAGCGGATGGTGACTGGCGATGAGAAATGGGTTGAATACGAGAACAACAGCCGAAAAAGATCGTGGTTCAATCGCGGTGAGCCGGCCCAAACGATCGCCAAGCCCGGATTAACGGCCAAGAAGATTTTGCTGTGTGTTTGGTGGGATTGGAAGGGAATCATCTACTATGAGCTGCTCCCATCGGGTCAAACACTCAATTCGGACCTCTACTGTCAACAACTGACCAGATTGAAGCAGGCGATCGACCAGAAGCGGCCAGAATTGGCCAATAGGAAGGGTGTTGTGTTCCATCAAGACAACGCCAGGCCGCACACATCTTTAACGACGCGCCAGAAGCTCCGAGAGCTTGGATCGGAGGTTCTATCGCACCCGCCGTATAGTTCAGACCTGGCACCAAGCGATTATCACCTTTTCAAGCATTTGCAAAATTTTCTTGATGGTACAAAACTGGCCTCAAGAGAGGTTTGTGAAAATGAGCTGGTCAAGTTTTTGTACCAATAGGGACGAGGACTTCTTCAATCGCGGAATTATGAAATTGCCTTCAAAATGGACAAAAGTTATCGAACAAAACGGCGCATATTTGATCTAAATCGGATAATCCTATAATAATTTCATCGTCGAAATAAAGCGAAAAAACGCTCAGAACTTTTTACTTCATCTAATATATTAGGGTGGTCCATTTTTTATTTTATTTTTTATTGTTTGCGGGCCAACCGATCAAATTGTGACAAATAGAGAAAAAAAATATTGTAAAAGCTCCCTGTAATTGGAAAATATTTAGAGGTCGCTACCTCGGTTTAAACAAAATTATTCTGAAAATTAATGAAATTGAATGATTTATATTTTTTCCAAACTATTTGTCGGAATACAAATTTGTTTATACTTTTTATAACAATGTAACTTTATCTTAATTCTTTATAGCACGTGCAATCGTACTGATATTGAAAGTTGGCATGTTTTTCCGATGTTTGCTTACGACTAACAGAGCAGATACTGTTTCTATTCTTCGTGTGTCATACGCCCGATTAAATTCTTCTAGAAGGGCAACTCCTCGCTTTGCTATGTCGTTTACTACACGGAATCCGTTGCAAATAGCGAAACACTTTAAAAAGCTTTCATCACTTTTCTACTCCAGTGGGTCTCGAGTAAGAAAAGTTGGTTCTATTGTTATTATTTCAAAAAATCGCAAGCTACAAGCCGTTACGAAGTCTATGCCAATCTGATAATGTAAAGAAGGCTCTGGAGTGTTATATCAGCTTTCACTTGGCGACTGGTACTCCCTGGACGTGCTAATGATCCAATCATTTAGTGCTTCGTCTTAATTGGAACGTCGTTATCGAAAAGAGACAAACAGATTAACTCTTCTGACAGATACCATAGATGGTTCATGAACTTTTTTAGAACGGTAGTAGCCACTTTAAGGTAGTAGTCTCGCCACGGCGTTTTTTTATAGATTTTTTTTAAATTTTTACGACTCATTCTGGACACTATTCAATTGTGACCGCCAAAATTGTAAAACGATTCACCGTTCCGTTTTCGAGATATTGGCAATCAAAGATTTCATGGTTTTACGCGTGTTCTTATGGAGAGCAGTGGAAAATTTCACATTTCACGCAATAACTTTGAAACTTTGTACAGATTTTTTTTATTTTCAATTACAGAAGAACATATGACGAAGTGGGTAAAAAAAAATCATGAGTTTTGACCTTCTAGTTTCAGAGATATAGCGATTTAAATTAAGCAATATCTAGCGACGCTAGCGCCACGAAGCGACTGGAGCACACTAGAACTAGATCTCGGTAGCGACCTCTAAACATTTTCCGATTACAGGGAGCCTTTGCGGTATTTTTTTTTCTCTATTTGTCACAATTTGTTCAGGTGGCCCGCAAAGAAATTAAAAACAAGGTAAAAAGTGGACCACCCTAATATATATATACACATATATACGCACGTACAGTCTATGACGCAATTATTAGATGGAAAAAAGTCTTCAACGGCACTTGTTAAGGCAGTATTGTTGTCTAAATTTTTTTTATCTTTTTTTAAAATATTATTCTTCTACAGACCTTTTTGAATACGTTTTCGAAAAACGTTTAATGATGCTCATAAAATTAGCCGAGTTATTGAAATTATAAGGAGAACGCCGGGGGAGCGCGGTCGAGACGCAGAAAACTTTAAACGCGGTTTCTTGAAACTATGTTTTTCAAATCCACAGCCATGATATCTCGATAACCAATCGATCTATTGAGCTCAGATTTGCCATACACCTTCTGTTTTTCAACGTTGGCAGCAGAATGGAGTTGAGACAATTTTTTAAAATATATGTATCTCGTAGAATGTTCAGAAAAATATGAAAAATTAATAATGAAAGTGTAGCATGCCGCCATTTTGTAAACATTTTTTTTTCTTGCTGAATCTGGTAACAAAACATCACAACACTTATACAGATTAAGAATATGTTTGGTTTTTTGTTGACAGTCATACAGCGTTCACAACACTGGTCGGCAATTGGGGGCATTTTCCGCGCACCATTGTAAACAAACGTTCAAAAGTACATGATAGTCATTTTTCAATTTCATTTGTATATATTCTTGAAGGATAAAAATCACCTCGAAAACAGCGGTCTAGAAAACAATACTGTCTTAAGGGGAGGAAGGCGGAAGGAGGAGAAAGATTACATTCGATGTTTTTTCGTGCTCTAGGACAGAGGCGTCTTGCACTAGAACGAGAGAAACCGAGAGAGAGAAAGAGAGAGAGAGAGAGAGAGAGAGAGAGAGAGAGAGAGAGAGAGAGAGAGGAGGAGGAAATCGAAACGGAACTGACAGAGTAATCGGAAGGTCGAACAATAGCGCGGATACCGAGAAGTGATAGGACATGGAACTCCGGATTAAAGCAACAGCGGAGCTTCCTGAGCGACTAAGTGTTAAGTTCGATTCGTAGAGGTACAATTTGCGGGTTATCCCCCATTCAATTTCGATTATCACGGCCGCATCCAAATTGATTTTGGTCGATGTACACAAAGTGTACGCGAGCAGGGTGCGGCTCACGGGGGTGGGAGGCCGTTTGCACTCCAACACAATGGAAAATGCCCTCTCGCAAGAGCCAACGTATGTAACTCGTAACAACTGTGCTCCGTGAGATTGTAACAAAGAGGATACCGAATTCACTTTCGCCGGGTCCTCGCGACAAAGGAAGGACAGAGAAGCCGGGGAGTGTTTGGAACAATCGACCGAGCTGATAATGAAGTTTGTGCAGGGTGGCGCAAGGGAGAAACTCGTTATACAAGTCCTTGGTGCATACATAATCCTTCGCGAGAGTGGTCCTTGTACTGACGAAACTGTGGCCGCTTTGTAGTTATGTTACAGCATACGTTATGTACGCGACTTCCGATACGCCCATGACACTCTCCGCGAATTGTGTATGCCTGCATACAGTGTGGACGAAAAGGAGGTTGAGATCTCTCAAGGGATGATAGACCGTGTAATTCCAAAGAGAAAAGTCCTTTACGATTTTTCTCTCAGAAGCGCTCTTCTCGAGTTATTAATTCATCCGTAAGGACCAATTCGGTGAAACGTCGCGGACGGAACGCGCCGAGCGGCTAGTTACGGACACGCCGAGAGGGGACGAGCCACGCCCCTGGTCACATCCGCCGCACCCCATTGGCTATTCGACTCACCCGTCGATACCTCAGCAACGGTGCATCGGAGAGAAGAACCGATGAGGACTTTTCTTCTCGAAATCCGGATATACATCCGCCACGTAAAAATTCAATGCAAGTTTTTTTTCAGATGTTGTACATTCAGAACGTTGATTGAAAAAATTGGATACACTTGAGCTGAGGGACGTGCTAGGGGAAAAGAAAGGCATGATGAAGTTTATACATGAAGATACGAAGGGCTGAATTAAAATTTGATGTTGAAGTTGAATAGTTTTAGAGTGCACCGGCTGGACAAGGTGACAAATGTACCTCGCGATCCGCTGCGTCGGACAATACGAGCCATGCGGCATCCAATGCACATATGCAACGCCCGTTCCAGCATAAATTTTAATTATTGATCCGCACAAGAAAGCGCCCACACCTGGCGCGCGCGACGCGAAATGTAATCGCGCGCACAATCGCCACTATGTTTTCTCCTCTCGGTGGTGTAATATTAGATGAAGTTAAAAGTTCTGAGCGTTTTTTCGCTTTATTTCGATGATGAAATTAACCTAGTTAGGATTATCCGATTTAGATCAAATATGCGCCGTTTTATTCGATAACTTTTGTCCATTTTGAAGGCAATTTCATAATTCTGCGGTTGAAGAAGTCCGCCTGGTAAAAAACTTGACCAGCTCATTTTCACGAGCCTCCCTTGAGGCCAGTTTTGTACCATCAAGAAAATTTTGCAAATGCTTAAAAAGGTGATAATCGCTTGGTGCCAGGTCTGGACTATACGGCGGGTGTGATAGAACCTCCCGTCCAAGCTCTCGGAGCTTCTGGCGCGTCGTTAAAGATGTGTGCGGCCTGGCGTTGTCTTGATGGAACACAACACCCTTCCTATTGGCCAATTCTGGCCGTTTCTGGTCGATCGCCTGCTTCAATCTGGTCAGTTGTTGACAGTAGAGGTCCGAATTGAGTGTTTGGTCCGATGGGAGCAGCTCATAGTGGACGATTCCCTTCCAATCCCACCAAACACACAGCAAAACCTTCTTGGCCGTTAATCCGGACTTGGCGATCGTTTGGGCCGGCTCACCGCGATTGGACCACGATCTTTTTCGGCTGTTGTTCTCGTATGTGACCCATTTTTCATCGCCAGTCACCATCCGCTTCAAAAGTGGGTCGATTTCGTTACGTTTCAGCAAAGAAATCGCAGGCATCAATTCGGTCCAAAAGGTTCTTTTGCGTCAATTCGTGTGGCACCCATACATCGAGCTTCTTCTTCGAGACCAGCCTTATGCAAATGGTTCCAAACGATTTTCTGGCTAATCTTCAGTTTTTGGGCAATGGAATAAGTGCTTACATGCCGGTCCGACTCGACGTATTCCATGATTTTATCGACATTTTCGACGATTGGCCTACCAGCGCGTGCCTCATCTTCGACATCCATATTACCAGATCGGAATCGTTCGAACCACCGCTTTGCTGTTGCATTCGATATTGTATTGGGTCCATAAGCAGCACAAATTTTTTTGGCCGCCTGCTCCGCCTTTTCACCTTAGTCGTAGTGGTACTGAAGAATGTATCGAATTTTCTCTTTTTTTACATCCATTTTGGAACGCTGTAACACACAACTGGCTTCACCGAACACAAAACTGTCAAAAAACGTTTTTGAAGCGCAATGTATGACCTGATGCGATGTATACATCGTGAGATATGGCTCACTAAAGATATCTAGCGGAAAACGCTCAGAACTTTTTACTTCATCTAATATTACTTGCATACGTACGGCACAAATCCCGTAAATCTTCAAACGCAGCAATTATCAAGCATCTACAATTATTTCATCGTCTCTATCATATCGCGTATCGACTTGCGGCAAAAGCAAATGCTGAATTTCTCACCCCTTGCCCAATTATATCCATTCAAGAAAACAAAAAAAGAAGGTTTAGTGTTTTTTTTTGACAAAAAAAAAATGAATAATCTTCGCTTCCGTTAAAAAGACATGAATTGCCAGCGTGTTTTAACTTTTCCTCATAATTTTTTTCCCTCCAACTCATCCTTCTCATCCGGCGATCGCGCGATACCTCGATCAACCGCCATAATTAATTTTAACGAACGCGGGACAATTTTCTCTCTTTCTCCCTTGAATTTTTTCCTTCGTTACATTCGCCGGGGTTGGCCTCGACTTTTTTTCCACATCATCTCGTCCAATTATTGGAATCAATGGGAGTCTCGATGGTCATTCGATACTTTGTCGTTAAAAATAGACGTCTGGCCAGATCTTCCGTTTCAACAACAAGTTGAAATGAAAAATTAATCACAATGAGAGTAATTATGATGGAAAATCCATTTCATCTCGAAAAATAAAATTTGACTCAACGGAGATGATAATTTCATCCACTTATTTAACTTTACCTTTGTTTTTATATACAACGTTTCCAAAATGTGAACGACAATTTTTCTGTTTTAATTCAAACTTTTGAAGTGAACGACAATTGTTTTTTTTTAATTCAAACAAAAAGAAGACATTCTTTTTAGTTCTTCATTTACCGCTACCGCCTCACCCCCCATTCCCACCCTCTTCAACACGTTCGGCACAGCACTCATTGTTGAAACCTTAATCGAAAAATACCCAACTACAAAGGTACTAGAGGGCGACTGAAAGGGACAGGATCGTAAACGCGCGAAAGGGCGCCCGAAGGGTTGAAAAAAAAGTACTAACACGGATTGGCACATTGCCAAAAAAAAAAAATTGACGAAAAACGTTGATTACCAATTTGGACGTATTCGAGCGTGGCTATTCATGGTCCATAAAACGGGACGTGACAATGGGATATTTCGAGTTTCCATAGACCACGAGGAATTATACACCGCGGTAGTTAATGCCCCGACCTCGCGTATCTCCGGCTCCATAAAGCGTGCTCATCAAACCACGTCACATTGTCTCGTCCTACGGTTTGTCAGACCCCCCGCTTCCTATTTTCGGCCCCCTTTTCACGGCGCTATAATATTATCGAATACGCAGTAAATTTAGCCTTTTGTTTGGTTCGCGTTAATCAAAGGGCTTGTTCATATATATATAATACCGGTTATAAGGGCATTGAAGGGACCATGCAGTACCAACGTTATAGCCGACTCGTCGTTGTAAGCAATGTCGTTATAAGCGGTTTCGCCTGTGTGTCTATATATATATATATATATATATATATATATATATATATATATATAGGGGGGGGGGGTGATTTTGACACTCCACTTTGCGGACCGTCCTGACCCCAAAATCAACGATTAAGTTAACAAAATGTTAAGAACCGTCCTCAAACAGTCCGATGTACTGATAATCAACATTACAGAAAAATAAAAAATTTCCTTCCGCCTTACATACAGGGTGGCCACGAAACGTGACGTCCAAAGGAAGATTTTAATGCCTGGTATATTAATACCTATTCGAATCACCCTCATCTACGTTCTACGATATCTTTTTTTAGTTTTCAAGAAAGAAGTATTTAAAGAAAAATTCTTTTCGAGGTTTTTTTTGTGGCGTAGATTTTTATTTGTTTTCCCTTTTGTGTATGTAGTTTCCACTCAGAAGTTTTTGAAAGCAACTGGGGGGACTAGAATAAAGTATTTTTTTATCATCTGAGTTTTAGTGATTGATCCTCTAAAACCTTTTTTTATTTGATCTAAATCTAAGGGATTTACGTTAGTGTTCAGTTGGTCATTTATTTGTTGCTCAACCGTGCAATCCATAACGATAACAAAAGGGAAGAAAAATCGTAATGGTAGTACGTGCACAAAAGAAAAAAATTAACAAATCCTTTGTTTCTCGAAAAGTAAAAACCGTCGTAGAACATAGATTGAGGTGATTCGGAGAATCTAGATTTTCCTTTTCGACGTCACTTGTCGGGCCACCCTAAATATGATATATATTAGGTGTATGACTTAATTTTTACAGATTTTTTCTTCGAGCTTAAAATTATATTTAAAATAGAAATATTTTCGCGGTCTTTTGTGGTTTTGAAAGGATCGGACGCAAGGTTTCAGAACACCGAACGACAAGTCTACGTGAGTTACTTAACCTCTCAGAATAGCAGAGTTTACGATGGCATCTGATAAATAGCACATTCGGCATTGCATTTTATACGAATTCCAACAAGGAAAAAATGCTTCTAAAGCACGGGAATCAACTTGTAGTGTTCTTGGTGCCGACGTTGTGTCTTATGAAACGTGTAATTATTGGTACAAACGTTTTAAAAGTGGTGATTTCGATCTTAGTGACCAGCCGCGCCCTGGACAGGATATGAAGGGTGTGCTTTATTACGAACTCCTGGAAACTGGTCAAATGGTGACTGCGGAACGCTACAGCCGACAATTGAACAAACTGAGCGAAGAACTTGATCAGAAAAGGCAATTTACTGGGCAAGGAAGCAGGCAAGTCATATTGCTGCATGACAACGCTCGACCTCACGTTGCTCGCGCGACTCAGAAGACCCTCTTGAACTTGGGATGGGAAGTTCTCCCGCACGTGGTATATTCACCAGACTTGGCCCCATCCGACTACCATTTGTTCCGGTCAATGCAGCACGCCTTAGTGGATAAACAGTTCAAAACGCTGGACGATGTGCGTAAATTCGTCGACGACTTTATCGCCTCGAAGCCTGCAAGTTTCTTTCGCGACGGCATTCGTATGTTACCTGAGGGATGGCGCAAGGTCATAGAAAACGATGGACAATATTTCCATGATTAAGTTCGTTGTTCTCTATTTTTTTATATTAAATAAATTTGCTGAAAAATCTGTAAAAATTAAGTCATACACCTAAAATATTGTTTTTCGGTCGCAAAAAGGTTGTTTTTGCGTCAAAGTCTTGGTTTCGGGTGAAAAAGAATTGCATTCCAAATGAGGACCGGTCGAATACACACACACAAACATTCACACTCAAAAACAAAATATGATATAAATAATAAATAAATGTCAAGATAAAATAAATAACACAACAAATAACAAGTAAATATAAAAATAAATTATACATTAAGAGAACATAAAAAATTAAACACATATAAAATAACGTGCAACTCTCTTGTTTTTTTTTATCCAAATGAATGGCATTGGAAATGAAGAACTGTGAACGAAAATGAAAACGGGAAATGCCGTAGGCAATATTATACGCAAGAAGTCGCGAATTCCTCGTTTACTTTACAAATCGATCAATTACTGGACACGTGTCTCGTAATCGGCCTCGCGCTTTTTCTCTTTTCTTTCTCCTTTTTTGTTCATCATTCTTAGCTTCTACTTTGTTTTTTTTTGCTCTTTTTTTTCAACGATTTATACACACCCTTCGCGTCGAAGGGTGTATACGTATACGTGTGGGTGCGTGGGTGTGTGTGTGTGTGTGTTTCCGAGGTTATCGAGGCGTGCTCAGGTTTATGGCTGAGTGAGTAGAGCAAACGGGGTGCAACGGGGGTTGCTTGCTCGTCGTTCCGAGGGTGTTTATAGTCCAGTTCATACGCGAGACCATACGTGAGGTTTTCCTTTTTTGCGTAGTGTGTTCTCTTTTTCCTTTTTTTTCACGTCATTTATCCGTGCACGCGTAACAGAAGTGTCTCTAACTTTCCGTCATCTCTCTCTCTCTCTCTCTCTCTCTCTCTCTCTCTCTCTCTCTCTCTCTCTCTCTCTCTCCTCTCTCTCTCTCTCTCTGTCTCTCTCTCTCTCTCCCTCTCTCTTGCTTTACCTGCTTGTCTGTCTGCCTCCTCTCTTTTTCTCTATGTCAATCTGTCTCTCGCGGATGAGCATTGGATCTCGAGTATCAAAGTGTGGGCGGTGGGTCGGGTTAAGAGGGAGGCAGGGAGGGATGAATCTTGTAAACTCCGATGGATTTCTTTATTTTAGCGTTGCAAAGTATTGGCAACTTCTACTGTGATGCAGGTGCCAGACATACATTGATGTCTTCTCCTTGTTTTTGCACATGTTTCGTGAGTCCATCTCTCCCTCCCTCCCTGCTGCTCTTTGAGTTTATTTCTTGTCTTCCTATTCTTTTTATCCTGCCTCTTTCTCTCTCTCTCTCTCTCTCAGCCTTTCTGATCTATCTATCTCTTCCTCACTCCCTACTGCTCTTTAAGTTTTTTTCTTGTCTTCCTATTCTTTTTATCCTGCCTCTCTCTCTCTCTCAGCCTTTCTGATCTACTGTCCTTCCCATCTTTTCGTCTTCGTGTCTGTTTATTTCTCGTATGGTCTCATTCTTGCTCATTGCTTGCTCGCCGCTTTTGCCTTTGTCGCTCTCCCTTCCTCTCTCTCTCTCTCTCTCTCTCTCTCTCTCTCTCTCTTTCTCTCTCTCTCTTTCTCTCTCTCTCTTTGTCTCTATCGCTCTCCCTTCCTCTCTTCTTCTATCTATCGCTCGCACTTTCTCTCTCTCTCTCTCTCTCTCTCTCTCTCTGTCTCTCTCTCTCTCTCTCTCTCTGTCTCTCTCTCTCTCTCTCTCTCTCTCTCTCTCTCTCTCTCTCTCTCTCTCTCTCTCTCGCTCACACACACACACACTCCCTCTCTCTCATGCGAGGGTGCAACGATCGTTGAAGAGTAACTGGCGAGCCTTATTCAAGTATACGCCGTACGAGACGTAGACTAGAGCTTTTTTACATCGGAAACTTGGCCTCTCACACGTTTCTCTCATTCTGCTACCTTCCTGCGCTCTTCTTTGTGCGTACATATTTCTTTGCATGCATATGACATGCATACATATGTATTGACTTATACACACATGCACACACAAACACACACACACATACACACACACACATACACACACACACACACACACACACACACACACACATATATGCATACACGTCACTCGAGGTCTGACAATGAGAATAAAATTGCTCTAATAATTAAAGACCTGGTTGAGCGTTCGTATATAGTCTCCCTCTAAATCTCGTCGTTTTTATTGTACCTCATAAAGAAAGACAGAGACCGAAAGCTTTGTTAAAAGTAAAAGAATTTTTCCTCACCGTACTGTCGATAAATCCCCGATGAAAAAATAATTAAAAAAAAAGAAATTGGGTGGATAAAAATAAAAATAAAGGGGCTTCGTACTCGCGGTTATCCAACCGGCTGGTTTGTCCGTGTTTGATATTGAGGATCAACGGCGCCGTGGGTATCTCAGTCTTGTTGTAATTCACGCCTCTCTCTTTCTTTCTCTCTCTCTCTCTCTCTAGCTCTCTCCCCCGCAGAGTACTTTTAATAGTATTTTCTTTCCACGCGATTTCCTGGCTTGCGCGAGGAAGAAAAAACGGAGAAGAAGGCTTATTAGCGCCTTCTGCCGAGGGGAGAAAAAAAAAGGAAACGCGTTTTTTTTTGCCTATCCTTCTTTTTCACCCCAGTTCTCGCAGCTGGGTTACAAAAAACCCCGGGGAAAGGCTTTTCCCCCCTTTTTTTACTCCCACTTGCCTGGCAGGAAAAACATCCTTGCGAGGAGTCCTTATAGCCGGAAGTAGGTCAAAGGGTGAGCGTAGGCGTCGAATCTCTCTCTCTCTCTCTCTCTCTCTCTCTCTCTCTCTCTCTCTCTCTCTCTCTCTCTCTCTCTCTCTCTCTCTCTCTCGCACTCGCGGAGAACCCCTGAGAGAAAAAGAGACGAGAAGCGCGAACTTAGTTTAGCTCGCTGTGGCTACTTTGAAAGAGAATCGGTCGATTCTGTTGAGGCTGCATTCGAACAGCAGCGGAAATAGACACAGTTAATATACGGGACACACTATTTCAAGTCCTGTCACGACTAGCCTGGGTTGGAAAATCTTTGGCTCAATCATAACCGGCTGATTTTTTGTTTACCTCTCTCCCTCTCGCCATTTTGGCACGCCTCCGAAGCCGCACGGCTCTTACGTAATTTTCAGATAAAAATCACGTCTGCCCGTACCCCGACCTTTTCTACTTTCCGCACGAAATTGCGATATTATTAAAGTCCGCGTTGTTATTTCGTGCGTTCCCGTTAGTCAATCAATACAGCATTATTTAACTCGTCAACTCGTTCCTTGAAACGCCTTTGTTGACAATTTATCCATTAATTTATCGGTTGGTATTTGCGAACGAAGTTTGCTCGGCCTCGTACACAGACCAATTCGTCCTTAGGAATTCATCCTGAGGAATTTAATCAGGGATAAATAGAAAAAAGAAAAAAAATTAAATCTCGCGTATGGGTTAAAATTGAAACTCGGGTGAACGAAAATAATTCTTTGATAAGAACTTCCCGAATAATAAAATAATATATTGTCGACATTCAAAGTATAAACATTTTTTCTTTGAAAAAATCATCTTCAATTATACTTGTTGTTTCTCAACTTTCGTCTCAAATTTCTTAAATTTCTCATTCAATGACAAAATTTCTCAGTTAAAAAATAACTGAAGCTGAATATTCACGTGTGACGAAATTTTAGAATTTGTTAGAATTTTTAAGTTCTTTTTTTTTAGAATTTTCATAATTAAAAAAAAATTCAGAACAAGATTTTATAAACTTAGGGTTAGATTTCCGCAAGACAAATTTCCGAATTTTCATTTAACAGGGTGAATTTTTTTCAGGGCCGGCCACTTCGCGTTTCCATTGTTCTTCCATATTTCTTATGGCGCAAATTAGGAATTTGTTTTTCGTTAAATTGTCACCCTTTGTTCAGGATGTAATATGTGTTTTTTTTTCTTTAATTTCATTACACTCGAATATACGAGCTATTTGAGGTTCCGATGCCGGTCTGACCGGAGCAAGAATATTCTACTGCCCTGCTCGGCAAGCGAGGCGTTCGCGGCTAATTGCAGGGTACGGTCAGTCACACGATAATCGATACTTTCGTTCATTCATTTTTGCGACGAAAATAGTTGATGAATATACCTCGTTTATTCGGGGATGTGCGGATGTTACTCCACCCTCAATACACTGTGTCTATTCATAATACTTTTTTGCCCTTACCATTCATCGGATCTATTTACATGCTTTAAAATTTATTTTTATCGTACTACATTGATCCTAGACCGAGTTTTTTTTTCGAAAAACAAATTCTTTTGATTTTAATTTGTATTATTTTTATGGTCGTACCGAGCTAAATTCGTGCCTGACCGGAGATCGACTTTTCCACTGACTATTTCTCTCCGCAAAAGGAGGTAGTCAAGATTTTCCCGTCCATTGATTTTTTATGGTTAATGATGTTTCGAAAATTGAACGTAATTCACTTATCCACGTACTCGATTATGGAAATAAAAATAATTTTTTTTATCTCTATATTTAACGGCAAAAGAGAACGCGGTTGAAGACCAATGCCAATTTTTTTTTTGTATACACTTCGTAAATCAGTTGTGGACTTTGAGTGGTTCTGTTACCTTGGCAAGAGGGATTTTCTTTTCATTCACCGAACACGCGCCCGCCGTTACGTCATTCCGAGTGGAGGCGCGAGTCCGTCTGACCAGTGGACGACCCTTTCTATTGCGGTATTCGTACAATGCGGAGCCAAGATTCTCCTCGTTCCATTGTTTTTTCCTTGGGTAAGAGAATTTAAAAAAAACTCGACAAATTGGATCGGTTTGGGAACATATTCATCGTGAAATATCCATTCATTTTTCTTTCCGTTTTCTTAAACAATTGGTATTTTTACGTTTTGTCATATAACTTTTTAATTACTCAAACGAAGAAAAAATATTTAGATACGAAAAGCCCAATAAATCGATAGATATTTTAAAAAATATGTTTTTAATTATCTACGGAAAAAAACCTCGCAGTCATATATATATATATATATATATATATATATAATTTTTTCTAGCATGGTTGTAAATTATTATATTCAATATTTTACGCCCACAAATGTCAGCATTTATTTTTCGTTCTAAATAAATGTCCAAAAAGGCTCGTATTTTTTGGTGAAAAAAAAGTATCGTTTCTCTCAAAGGAGGATCGAAATTTGAAGAAAAAAAAAGGTGAACCGCTCGTACGAAAATAAGACGGAAAGAGGAATGTACGTTTTTCTTCTTTGTCGTTTCCATAGCTGGATGAACGAGGCCACGAAACGATAGATATTTCTCCTAGGATCGTCGAAGAAATAGTGGCGAAGCAAAAAACGTGTGGGTGTACGTCATATATCATACAGAGAAGAAGAGAAAGAGAGAGAGAGAGAGATAGAGAGAGAGAGGCAGAGGTTGAATTGGGTCCCAGCAGGGGACATCGATTCACTTGGCGAACGTGAAAACGCGAAATATACAACGTTTCTTGCTCGGTCCTATGTCCTGCATTCTGTACACATAACCACGAAACGACCAGAGTCGATATTCTTACGTCGTCAATAAATTCCAATAAAATATTAATCAGTCGAAACAAAGGAATGAAAATGAATGAAAAATCAATTCGACCGTATATTTATTATCGTTCGAGCTTTTTTCCCATCGCCAATAAATCGTTACGAAAATAAAACGCGAAAAAAGCGAGGGCTTTAGTCCTCCATTGCCGATTATTTATGGACGAGACGAAGAAATGGTTGCATCGCACTCGAGACTCTCGCAATTTTTCAATAACGACAAAAATTAATTTTTATCAAGGATGTGCAAAGAGAAAAAGAAATCAAGAAAATATTAAAAAAGAATTATTCGTCTATCAGATGGAATAAAGATTGTTATAATGTCGTTCGATCAAAACACTCACTATTGTGGTATACTTCGCAATAAATAAAACCACGTTGTTACTACAGTATTATTGGTGATGCAATAATAGTCGACCGTGAAGTATTAGTGATAAACTATAAAATATTAAAACATTAATATATCATTGCTCTACGGCAAATCACATGATAGAGATAATGAAGATGGGGGAAGAAAGATGGCCGAAGAGGAGGCGAGAGGAGTGTTCAATGGAAATCCAACAAAATGGGGAGAGGAGGTAAAACAAACAATTGATAAAATAAGAGAGGGAAACAGATGGGGAGTTATAGCAAACGATGATACGAGGGGAATAGAGAGGATAGTAGAAAGGGGGACGGGAACAAAAGTCGACCAAGAAATCCAACAGGATTGGAACAAAACTGAAAAATCAACTTATTGCCCGCAATACAAAAACAGGAAGAATATCATAGAGACAGAGAAGTATTGGGAGGATGTAAATATAGTGGGCGAAATAAAAGAAACTTGAGCGAGATTAAGATATGGAAACGTGGGAAAAGAAGGAAATAAGGGGTATAGTGATATCAAGTGCAGGGTGTGTGAAAAAAAAGTAGAAAACCTAGTGCATATATACTACCGGCCAAAGGTTTCCGGAAAAAAATTCAAAAAAGTTCCGCAAAGATTTTTTATGCCATTTCGCCGATAGTTGACATAAATCAATTTAATAAACGGCATTTTGAAAGGGAGGAATTCACCTTCATTCTGATTTTTTTGAACATTTTTTACTATTTTTTTACGACTAGTACCCTTTTCCAAAACGACAATTTTTCGCCTTTTTTGTTCCTTTTCTGGTGGAATTTTTTAATGCATTTCTTTGACCGGAATTATAAAGGGAAAAGCTCAGGCTTCAATTTTGTTGTTGCTCAAAGATTCTCACGATTTTTTTTCTAAAGATATTTTGATTAAAAAAAAAGAGACGATTCAAAAAATAACGTGTAACGCGTTACACGTAAAATGACGCGGAAAGTATTACAGATTTTCTTTTCAAAATTTTTTTTCACCTATTCTCGGTAAAAAATCAGATGATTTAATTACCGTAACTCGAGAACAAAATGCCGAAAAAAATCTGAAATACTTATATTGCGTTGAAAATAGAAAAATATTTTTTTTTCCTCTCTTGAAATTTTACCACAAACCCTTTGGATCTCGAGTTACGGTAATTAAATCATTTGATTTTTTACGGAAAATAGGTGAAAAAAAATGTTGAAAAAAAATCTGAAAAAATTCTCACGAACTCAACGAAAACCGATTCAACTTTTTTATATCTTGGGGTTTTCCTTCAATCCTTGTTGTTTTCGCGTTACACGTTAGTTTTGAAATTGTCTCTTTTTTTTTTTTAATCAAAATATCTTTAGAAAAAAATCGTACGAAGCTTTAAAAAACACAAAATTGAAATTTGAGCTTCCCCTTTTATGATTCCGGTCAAAGAAATGCATTAAAAAATGTTGTCTGTAAAGGGGGTCCACCAGAAAAGGAACAAAAAAAAGGCGAAAAATTGTCATTTTCAAAGAAGGGTACTAGTCGTAAAAAAAATAGTAAAAAATTTAAAAAAAACGGAATAAAGGTGAATTTCTCCCCTTCAAAATGCCGTTTATTAAATTCATTTATGTCAACTATCGGCAAAATGACATAAAAAATCGTTCCGGAATTTTTTGAATTTTTGTCCGGAAACTTTTCGCCGCTAGTGTATGTACGTGCGAGAAAGCTAAGGGAAAAATTAAAAAACAAATAGTGGAAAATATGGGAAAATGGATACGAGCTGAGGACGAAGAACAAATCAACAGAAAGATACAGATGATGCTAAAAAAAAAGGAGCCTGTGACTGAACTATGCACGTATATAAAGGATTTCGATAAACCAATTGGAAAAATTGTAAACGAGGAAACAAATTCGAGAGGAAACGAAAGGGAAAACGACAATAGAGTATAAGTTTAGAAATGAGGAAATTTTTTAAGGGAAAACATATACGTAGGGGGGATTTTCTGTGTAAACACCCTAAAGGGATATACCTGGAAAAATAAATACTACTACTACTACTATATCATTGCTCTGATCTTCCGGTATTCCTGTGTCTTATTTGTCGCTATTTTATTACTATTGAATTATTGATATTGACAAAAAATGAATTATCAATAAATATTATTTTTTAAATCATATTAATATTATTTTCAAATTATATTGATATTATTTTTAAAATATATTTTCTTTTTTTTTTTTAAATAGACTTATTGCCCGGGTACACACTTTGTCAGTTTGCAACGGGAAACATTCACCTATCCCCGGGGGTTAGGCTCGATTTTAATCTAGACCGGAACATTAATATTATTATTATTATTAATGTGGTTTTTATAATTTTTTAAATTATTCACTTATTTATAAAAATGATAAATAATACTGATTGCTAATAAATATTATTTTGTTAATTATACTAATATTATTTGAAAAGTATGTTAATGTTATTAAATCATAAATACAATAATACTATTATGTGATCAACAATAAAATATTGGGTGAAGTAAAAATTTCTGAGCGTTTTCCGTTAGATGTCTTTAGTGAGCCATACCTCACGATGTATACATCGTATCGGCTCATACTATACGGCGATTTAAAGGTGACATTACGCTTAAAAAAAAATCTTTGACAGTTTTGTGTTTAGTGAAGCCAGTTGTGTGATACAGCGTTCCAAAATGGAGGTAAAAAAGAGAAAATTCGATACATTCTTCAGTACCACTACGACCAAGGTGAAAAGGCGGAGCAGGCGGCCAAAAAAATTCGTGCTGTTTATGGAACCAATACAGTATCGAATGCAACAGCAAAGCGGTGGTTCTAACGCTTCCGTTCTGGTAATATGAACGTCCAAGATGAGGCACGCTCTGGTAGGCCA
The DNA here is from genome assembly GCA_963932345.1 of Ophion ventricosus. NCBI lineage: Eukaryota > Metazoa > Arthropoda > Insecta > Hymenoptera > Ichneumonidae > Ophion > Ophion ventricosus. The sequence continues at coordinate 20,105,860 of OZ010711.1, read as the reverse complement.
ATCGTCGAAAAATTCGATAAAATCATGGAAATCGTCGAATCGGACCGGCATGTGAGCACTTATTCCATTGCCCAGGAACTGAAGATTAGCCAGAAAACCGTTTGGAATCACTTGCATAAGGCTGGTCTCAAGAAGAAGCTCGATGTATGGGTGCCATACGAAATGATGCAAAAGAACCTTTTGGACCGAATTGATGCTTGCGATTCTTTGCTGAAACGTAACGAAATCGACCCATTTTTTAAGCGGATGGTGACTGGCGATGAAAAATGGGTCACATACGAGAACAACAGCCGAAAAAGATCGTGGTCCAATCGCGGTGAGCCGGCCCAAACGATTGCCAAGCCCGGATTAACGGCCAAGAAGGTTTAGCTGTGTGTTTGGTGGGATTGGAAGGGAATCATCCACTATGAGCTGCTCCCATCGGGCCAAACACTCAATTCGGACCTCTACTGTCAACAACTGACCAGATTGAAGCAGGCGAGCGACCAGAAGCGGCCAGAATTGGCCAATAGGAAGGGTGTTGTGTTCCATCAAGACAACGCCAGGCCGCACACATCTTTAACGACGCGCCAGAAGCTCCGAGAGCTTGGATGGAAGGTTCTATCGCACCCGCCGTATAGTCCAGACCTGGCACCAAGCGATTATCACCTTTTCAAACATTTGCAAAATTTTCTTGATGGTACAAAACTGGCCTCAAGAGAGGCTTGTGAAAATGAGCTGGTCAAGTTTTTTACCAATAGGGCCGAGGACTTCTTCAATCGCGGAATTATGAAATTGCCTTCAAAATGGACAAAAGTTATCGAACAAAACGGCACATATTTGATCTAAATCGGATAATCCTAACTATGTTAATTTCATCGTCGAAATAAAGCGAAAAAACGCTCAGAACTTTTTAATTCATCGACTGCTACACGATTATTCATTCCAATGATTTCTCCTTGCTCGCCAAACAACAATAATAGTATACGATTGAATTAAAAATGACTCGTAGAGAGGATAGCATTTTATAACAAGTAATTTACCATTTTTGAGATTTTATTTTTTCATGCACCGCGACACAATAATGCGCGTTAAAAAAAGAAAAAAATCGTATGTGTGTATGAAAATTGTCACTTTATTGCAGCTCGACAGTAGCCCGCAAAAATATGCGAATGCGTATATCTGCGGGCATTTGTTTTCGTGCATACGAGCCGTTATATTCCGTCAAGGCGCACGAGACTTGATCGTTAAACTCGCGAGAGAGGAGAATGAAACGCAGTGGGAGCGCCCGAGATACGTTCCGCGAGATAAAGTCTCGCAAAACTACCACGAGAATCACTGTTATACATAAATCTTTAGGACAGTCTAAAGTAAAGCCCAATACAGTGTGTGTGTGTGTGGGTGTATCTATGTGTGCAATCTTTATCGTTCCTTCCACTGGCGGGGGATTCACGTCACAAAAATGTACAATAGATCTCGCGGCGTACGGGAACAAACGACTCGCTATAAATTCATTCGGATATAATGCACTTGTATACGAGCTTGCGCGACTAAAGGGAGCATCGAGCAACATTTTCCCCTGGATTCTCATCCCCTTAAACACGACATTTTTCAAATCAGGGTCATTAAAAGCAAAACGAAAACTACGATGAAATAATTATCACAAAACAATTCTAAAAATAACAGCAATAAATATTCATAACGAACAAAAAATATATATATATTTTTAATAACTCACTCGGGTAAACATTTATTTATTCATACATAATGGAAATTTTTTTTTCTTCGAATATTATTACTCATTATTATTATTCCAAAACCTAAACGATAAAGAGATAAGCACGTAATGACTCGTAGAAATCATATTCATAAATGATTATTAATCTTGAATTAAATTAATTGATATTGAAAAACAATTTTCCATTTTTCACTTAGTTGGAAATTTAGTTATTTAAGTATATTATATAATTTTTGTTTTTTCGAATATCATTACGCATTATCATTATCACTATTATAATACATAAACCGAAACGAATCTAAATAATTAAAATATAAGCACATAACAACCCGTAAAAATTATATTAATAAATAATTATTTATAATATCACTGAGGGCACTGGCCAAGGTACTAAAAGAAGGAGTGAAAAGGAAAACAGAACAGGACACCCAGCAGGATTGGATAAAGGCCGACAAATCTACTTTCTGCCCGTTCTACTCGAAGATAAAAACCGGCGTTGATAGGGAAGAATATTGGGACGTAGAGGATATAAAGGGAGAGCTAAAAGAAACTTGGGCAGATGTGGGAATGGGAAGAAAAAAAAGGGAAGAAAGGATTCATAAACACGAATTGCGGGGGGTGTGGAAAAGAGGAGGAAAGTATCGAACACATTTGGATATGTGAGGAAGCAAGGGTTGGCATAAGGAAGGAATGGATCCAGGCAGTGGACAATTGGAGGGCTAAGAGAGAGGGAGCAGTACTAAGAGAACGGACGATAGAAACATTAATGGGGGAAATCAAGCCGGAATTGTGTGAATATATAAAAGCGTATGACCGAATAAATAAAAAGAAAAAGACGAGAACCGAGGGTACCACTGTAAATATGAGAATCGAGGAGAATTAAGTTTGGATTAAATTTAATTAAAAATAGGTTAAATGAAACTCAGAAATATTAAAAAGAGATTTATTGTTAAACGAGAGCGAACAACCAAATTTACTGTAAGACACTGTTATGAATAGTTGGTATTGTAAAGGGTGTAGCCCACCATATTGTGGAATAAAGAATAATCTATCTATCTATCTATTTATAATATCGAAAAACAATTATTTACGAGGACTCAGTTAGATGGTCATTTATTTATTTAAATATGAGGCAATGGTTGATTTTCGATTTTTTCCCGAAAAGCATTAATAATTGTTATGATTATGTATAAAGTGCAACAAATAATCGGTAATAATGGACAAATTAAATAAAAATTCCTCCTGTTGACTGAATCGGGTGAATATTCATTAATTGAAATATATATATATATAGATAAATTTTTTTTTCGTGCCAAAAAATGGAAGACCAAAGAATCGAGAAAGGATATATAGAAACGCCCGGTCGGCATAGTTTCGTCTATGAATACGTATTAGATCGGTCGAAGCAACAAGTGAAAACAACGACCCCGTAATGGCACGAAGCAAGAGAATATCAACGTAAAATCACCTCATCACCGTATCACTATTCCAGACCCTCTGTGTATACACGAAAACTAAGATATGTTTTCGTCTAATAAATTGGCTCATTGTCAAGTCAAAGTTGGGAGGAAGTAGAGAAAGGGATGTGAATACGAGGAGGAGAACGACGAAGGAACGACGAAATCCATATTCAGCGATAATATGAGCCCTCAACAAGCATAGGCAAGTGTATGTATAAAACGTTATACATACATTTGTGAGTAAATTACAATTTTATTTCTATGTATTTTTTTTTCTCTAAAATGTCAATAAAAAGCGTCGTGTATACATAGCTATATATATGCACACAGTATATACAGTGGGTAAAAAAAGTATTTGTACACCGCGTCTTTAAAAAAAAATTTGTCGAACATTTTATTTTTCTTCGAAAAAAAAATGCTAAAGTATTTTATCTTTTTTCACAGGTTAATATGAAAAACACGCGGTGTAGAAATCCTTTTTTTACCCCTTGTATATATGTATTGTGTGTTAATAGGTGTAGATATATTTAAATAGTTCGCAATAAAATGCAATTGCAAGGATAACACGTTTTAATATATATTTATAAATATATGTAACATTAAATATTAAAAATAACGTTTATACTATTCCAATTGTATTTTGTCGCGAAGTATTTCAATTTATATACACTACCGGCGAAAAGTTTCTGGACAAAAGTTCAAAAAAGTTCTCGAACGATTTTTTATGCCATTTCGCCGATAGTTGACAAATGAATTTAATAAACGGCATTTTGAAGGGGAGGAATTCACCTTCAATTCGTTTTTTTTATAATTTTTTACTATTTTTTTTACGACTAGTACTAATAGGTGAAAAAAAATGTCAAATAAAAATCTGAAAAAATTCTCCCGAACTCAACGAAAACCGATTCAACTTTTTACTATCTTGAGGTTTTCCTTGAATCCTTGTCGTTTTCGCGTTACACGTTATTTTTCAAATCGTCTCTTTTTTTTCAAAAAAAATCAAAATATCTTTAGAAAAAAAATCGTACGGAGCTTTAAAAAAAAACAAAATTGAAGCCTCCTTCAATTTAAAAAAATTTTAATTGAGCCTTCAATTTAAAAAAAATTTAATTGAACCTTTAAAAAAAAAAAATTGAGCCTCCCCCTTTATGATTCCGTCCAAAGAAATGCATTAAAAAATGTTGTCTGTAAACGGGGTCCACCAGAAAAGGAACAAAAAAAGGCAAAAAATGGTCGTTTTCGAAAAAGGGTACTAGTCGTAAAAAAAAAATAGTAAAAAATTTTCAAAAAAAAACGGAATGAAGGTGGATTCCTCCCCTTCAAAATGCCGTTTATTAAATTCATTTATGTTAACTGTCGGCGAAATGGCATAAAAAATCGTTCCGGAACTTTTTTGAATTTTTGTCCGGAAACTTTTCGCCGGTAGTGTATATATAGTGAAGAGATAAATTTAATATATTTAGATAAATTTAATAGAATAAATTAATATAAATATTATTTTATAATATTAATATTATTTATTTTAAATGGATATAAAATATAAATTGATATACAAAATAAATACGTACGTATTTTCAATAAGTCACTAAAATTGCGATGTCAAAAGCGAAAACGTTTTACCTTTGTTTTCAATGGTCAAAAAGTGATTTTTTTTCTCACTTGTGCAATAGAGCATCTTTTCATATTGAATTACCAATTATTTTTATATTCTTTATTAGTTAAAGAATACAACTCAAAATTGAGTAGAGGCGTGTGTTTATTTTTCGCTCTCGCGAGGAATGCTGGAAGTACAATGTTCCACAAATACAATAATTGTCGACGAGCAGACAAGCTACGAGCTGACGGGGGGGGGGGGGGGTAAAAGTATTAACGTTTCCGCGAATATCGCAATCAGTGAAATTGTGTATACACACTCGTGTAATCAATTGTTGTCCTCGTCATCGGTGTTTTCCCGGAACGAGTGTTGCGCATCCTTGAAACGAGGGATTGTAAGGATAAATGAATCATTCGCGCAACGCGTCGAATTAATGCATATTATTATTATTACTCAAGTGAGAAAGAAAACGAGAGAAAGTCATACCTCGTTGGGACCGAATATTGAGGAGGATGATTCGAAGCGTTCCTCTCTGTCTTTCTCTCGATCCGCGCGGATCGAAATTGGCAAAAAACAAGAAATTGGCATAAAACTCGAAAAAAACCGCGCGGAACGAAATTGGCAAAAAACAAGAGTTGGACGAATAAATCCACATTGTCATTATAAATAAACTTAAAAAAAAAACCGAGAGCATATATATATATATATATATATATATATATATATATATGTTACAGTTAAAGCCCGGTTTCAGTTTAATCGCGTTTTACCTAGTAAAAACTAGTTCAGATTGAACGCCTTCGTTACAACTAGGTTTTCCTAGTGAAAACTAGAATTAACTGATAAATAAATTGGAATGTTAGTTGAAACTAGTTTTAACTAGAAAAAAAACTACTTCCAACAAAATTGAATGAATAAAAAAAATGTTTGGGTTTAAGGCCTTAGACCCCTCTAGGAGTTTCCAAAAATCGATTTTTTTTTTGTTAAAAATGTACCTTAGTGACTGTAAAATTATATTCCAAAAGATTATGGGTGTGAAAAAATCTCTAAGTACTCGATTTTCGAATTCTAGCGCAACCCCTCTTGATTCATGTCGTGACTTTCTACTAACTTTAAACGCATTTATCTCAAAACTACATTTTTCAAGTCGGCCGGACTCATAACTCAAACAAATTTCAACCAATTTACTTAAAATTTTAACTGTAGCTTTAGAATTACATTTTCCGAGGCACTACGTAGGATTTTTTTATTATTGGTTTGTTCCAGCCGTACAGGGTCTTCCCCTTTTTACAAGCCCCACCAACCTGAAGTTTCGTTCAGTCGCCCATTCCACACCCCCTCCCCTCTATATCTCCCATTCCGCAATTCCCCCGTCTACCTCCCATGCCCCCCACCTTGCGGCTGCAGCCGACTTCCCCCTCTGTATCGTATTCACCATACATGTCTGCCATGGGCATAGGGAACCTGCGGAAAACCTATACCGATACCGCCGGTCCCAAGTTCGCCTCCCAGTCACGGAACTAGTCGTTTTTCGCCGAGAAATATCGAAGAAAAATATTTCACGACGAAAGTGACGCGACTGGGATTCGAACCTGCGACCTCTCGATCCGCTGGTCAGCACGCTAACCACTAGACCAACGCACCGGGTTGGATTTTTTTATTATATTGCATAGTTTCTTTTTTATAAACAATTTTCTGACGATTTTCTCATGGCATTTTATACTTTTTGTTTTAGAAATGCGCCATTTTGACAAAAAACAATATATCAAAAAAATCCTACATACTTCTATAGCCATTCTTATATATAATCGAAAAAAAC
>OZ010711.1:20079270-20096770 GCA_963932345.1 Ophion ventricosus | reverse complement strand
CGTGAGTAAAATATCGTAAGAATACATCCTGAAAATTTCAAAACTATGTTCGGATTCCTTCTGACGGTATGTTAGAAGGACAAGGACATATTGATAATCACGACGAGGACACGCCAAGGGTCACCGCGGATTACACCTTAATTAATGCATGAAATAACTTGAAAAAATTACCAGAGATGTATAAAAATATGAATAAATTATTGTCAGAGTTGCGGAAATTTGCCGAATTTTTTTTCACAATAAAAAAAATCCAAAAAATCATCTAATTTTCGGTCTTCTAAAGTGGTTGTCCGCATTAATCATTGTCTGACTCACACATTTTTGCTTTTTTTTCTCTTCTGCTGATGTTATTATGAGTATTGCACTGTTAAAAAAAAGTTTATTTGATTTAACTAGGATCTATTTGACAAAAATAATAAATATTTTTGGTGCCTCACGAACTGCTACGATTTTATTTGTTGCAAGTATATATCTTTATTTATTTCGGCATTCGCTGACGTGGACAATTAAATAAATATGTAATGATTACAATACATTGTGGATTTTCGCGTATAAGTGATGTATTTGAATAAAACATATATTTATTTGCATGCAGTAGAAGCGTCTTGAATTCAAATATATTATTATTTCGAACGAATAAAAATTGTCTTCGAATAACTAATATTTTTAATTGCAACCAAAAAATGTACCCTCTTTATTCATTCATACAATACATGTTTGTTCGTGTTGCTAACAATCCTCAATGGTGAAAAATAATAAAGAATATTTTGTATTGCCACCATTTCGGTGTATACGAGAGGATATTCCTCTCACGTGGCTATCACAAAATGTGTAATTTCCACGTCTTTCGGGATACACTTGGCCGAGACCATGAGCAATGTAGCATAAAATTCATGGTGTGCCGATACGTTTCGCGGACTTGGTTCTATGCTCGCTAAGAGTATTGTTCATTGGCTTCAAGCTTGGGGATGAAGATACAATGATATTTCGGCAGGCTGCCAACTTCTGACGAATAAAATTTCATGTAAAAATGCATTATTATTGGGCAATCTGCAACTCATAATATTTTTGAAAAATATTTCCAAGCCGATAAATAATATTAATAGTTATCATTTTTGCAATTAAATATAAATACGTTTCCATTTTATTCAAGAAAAAATAACCGGTAGACTCGGGAACGGCGGCAGTTTTTGCCATTGGCACGACTGACTATCGCCAAAACGTCGCTGGCTTTAGGTTATTTACACGGTGAAGAGAAACGTTTAACGTTTCATAAAGAGTTTTTCATTCGACAAAGTCGAGAAAATGTTTAAAATGTCGAGCGAACGAATAAATACATTTTATCATGAAGTTCAAATGCTGCAATACTATGTACGTTTTAAACACCCGCCGATTTTGAAATACCCGCAAGTTATTGCTGACTATGTCAGCAATAAATTAAACGACAAGTTTCGTTAATGTCCGAAAACAAACCGTTGGAGATTAAAACTCACATCTTTTTTTCGAGTATTATTAATGAACGAGGTAGAGAAACCGCTTGATTATTTAACGCGTTACTCCTAATACTATAATCACGATTTGGTGCAGTTTTTTAAACTAAATCTTTATATTTTGTCCCTACAAGCGTCCCGACTAGAAATTTTGCTACGGCACTGACTAGGGCCGGATCCGGGATCCGTATCCCGTACTACGGCACTGATCAGGCGGCCGGATCAGGGCTTTATCAGGCGTGTAACGCTTTTTGGCATCCGGCCCGGATCCGGCTGCCGTTTACGGCCCTGATCCGGCTGCTGATTACGGCCCTGATCTGGCCCCGATCCGGCTGCCGTGCCTGAAATGAAAAATAAAAAAGGCAACAAATGATGAATAAAAATATTCTGGTAGTATTTTTCGTTTCCATATGCTTTACTTATATTGCTGCATATATGATAATTGGATTAAAACGTGTTCTGCCTCATTAAAGTTTTTGTCTAACCTCGGTTTCGAACCTACGTCTTCTAATTCTAAAGTTGAACGCGCTACCTACTTAGCCACCCTAACATTTGTAGGAATTCTCTTTTTTTCATTGCTTATATTATCATCATTTAAAAAAATGTCAATATTTTTTTATGGCGTTGAAGTTAGTATTGAAGTTACCAATGCAACGAAAATTAATACTTTTTTCTCTTGGAGAGAATTAAATGTTAAAAATTACCGTGCAGTAACGGTAACCAGATGACAACCCTGAAACTTCGCTTATTATTATTGAGTAAAACACAGATTTTCACGAAAATAAAATAAAATTTCTTCTTCAGATAGAAAATTTTGCCAGATTTTCTAGTAAATCTTGATGTGTAACAAAATACGCAAAACTTAAATTTAAAAAATATATAATATCGGCGAAATTTTACTGTGCATTTTATTATTTTATGCCTTTCAAAAATGTCTATAAAAAAGTATCGTCTTTATAACAGTTATTTCAAGATTTATTATAAAATTTAATGAGTGTTATAGGAAAATGTATTGTGCTCTCGGTAAAAAATATCGTGCGCGCTACCCTTCTTGTATAGTAAAATTTTAGCTACGTATTTGAAATTTTCTGTAACGTGAGTTTAAAAAAACTTGTCGCATACGAATTATTATGCTTTTCTCACTTGTCACCACATTGAAATATATCACGGTAATTTTTACCGTGAAATTCACGTCAAAAATTACTTTTTAATTCTCTCTGTGTGGATTTCAATAAATCTCTTTTATCAGAGTAAGTAGAAACCGGTTTTTTTAAAACTATATAAAACAAAAATCACATTAAATTGGTACGGTGCCATTAGATTTTTAATTTATCGACGCGTAATCGCGTGGGGTCGATGGAAAGTTGAAGAAACGAGCAATAAATCCAATCTTACTGGACGAAGATTTACGCAACGGATTGGTTACTACTGTCGAAACTCTGTTTTTTTTTTCATTACTTGACACCTAGAAACTTCCGCGAGTCTTGACATTTATATATGACTTATTATAACTCACCAATTTGGGGTACGTCGTACTGGCGATTGCCCCTGGCCGATCTGAGAAGGAACTGTGACGCGATACTTGCGCCCCCGGGTGGATTAGGACTCTGTGGCTGTCCACTTCCGGTCCACTGTGCAGCGTTTCTCGGACTAGGTGGGATCCTCGCGCGTGATCCGTCGTTTCTCTTGATGGCCGTTTTATCGGCAAGTATCCAACGATCTTGCACGTCGTTCTCGTCGTCTCTCCTGATCTTCGTTCTGCCGTGCTCTTTCCCCGTCCTCGTATTACCGCCGTTCGACCAATCGGAGGCGGAGTATTTATGTTGTGGATGAGAGTGTGAATCGTCGCGAGGATTCGTCGCTTCTAACGTTCGAACACGATCGTAGAGCTGAATCGGTTGGGATCTCGAAGTTTTTCTGGCGACATCATTGTCGTTGTTGCTCCTTCTTATAGAGTTTATCGCTAAAGCGTTGCTCGATCTCAATATCGGCCTCCTCGTGCGATAAACGTCGGCTATTCTTCTCGATGCTTCGTCCCGTGAATTGGGCAAAGTTCTACCGGAAACGAGAATATGTCGATCGCGGGGATCGATGCTGTCGAGCACCGCTATTGCAAACTCATCGAGAAAAGCGCTTTCCCGAGTTATGCTACCGGTTCTATCTCTCTCCTCTTTACTATTACGATTATTCTTATTTGTATTTTTATTGTTATTATTATTCATATTAATAGTGTTATAACGATAATAATAATCGTTATTCTTCTCCTCGTCGTCGTCGTCGTTGTCGTCGTCGTCGTCGTCGTCGTCGCCGTCGTCGTCGTTGTCGTCGTCAGCGTCGACGTTGTTCCCGTCCGCGTCAACCTCGTCCAACGATCGGCGGTAGTTCGTCGCTTGCTCGTCAAGATGCGATCTTTCGTATCGATATGGCGGCAGGTTGTCGAGCTCGAGGATGAGCGGGGACGAGATCCCCCTAAAGTCGGGCCTCAGGTGCGCCTCGTTCTTCGTAAAACGAATCTCCTGGTGTGTCCTCAGACCGGAAGTCGCGGCTTGTTGCTTATTCTGCTGTTGCTGCTGTTGCTGCTGCTGGGACGATGCGGAGGAGGACGACGATGAAGAAGATGTGGAGGATGAGGAGGAGGAGGAGGAGGAAGAAGACGACGAAGAAGAAGACGAGCCGTGTATGCTCGTCGCCCGATTGCCGAGGCTCAGGGCAAGACCGAGACTCACGTAACTAAGGAGCCAAAACATTTGGCTCGACATTTTCCTTGGATTCGTTTGCCACACTTGACAGATTCCGAAATTCCTTCCTTTCTCTCGGACGCTCTAATTTCGGTTATCTCTTTATTTCCGGTTGCTACAGCCGTTGATCACTGCCGATTTACCGTTTTCTAGCTACTTACGGTTTTTCTTATTCTCACCGTCCTACTTCCGGTCGCTGCGATTGTGCCGGTTTCCGGTCTTTGGGTACTTCCGGTTGCTCTCTGTCTCTCTCTCTCTCTCTATCTCTCTCTCTCGCTTTGTTCTGCTTGCGGTCGTTGCAATAGTTGCAACAACTTCCGTTTTGTGGATATTTCCGGTTTGATCGCTCTCTTGGTTGTTAATCCTCCACTTCCGATGGCTGCAGCAATTTTTGTATGCAGACTTCCAGTGCTTACAGTCTTTCGCGCTCTCTTTATTCAACTTCCGCTCGGGTCGGCAATTTCTTTGCCGATGTCCGATCGCGCTCTGCCTTGTTCTCCAGCACTTCCGGTCTCTTATCACCTTCTTTCTTCCACTTTCGGTCACTTTCTCTCTCTTTGCGTCTCCCTCTCTTGCTCTCTCTCTCTCTCTCTCTCTCGCAGTTTTTTCCTTCTCTACAACTCTATCGGTTTGTACGATGTCCGCGCCGCCGATGAACGCTCCTCAATGATCATAAGCAACGAGGAAGAACGTTGTGTTGAAGCTTCGTCAAGTTTCTTTTGTTTTCTGCTTGGTTGCTGGCGTTTCGATGTTTGACCGAAGCCGGAAGTGATTGCGAAAGATCGAGGATTTTACGGAGTTGGAGCGATAGAATTGGAGAGACCAAGAGAGAGAGAGAGAGCGAGAGAGAGAGAGAGAGAGGGAGAGAGCGAGAGAGAGAGAGAGAGATGACGATGATTGATGTGGAAGAAGAGATTGCCGGTAGAGTGCGCGACGATGAGAATTTCCTCACGGAGGATTCTTCTTCCTCTTCTTGTCCTTGGCGACAGAGATCGCCCCGGTCCGCGAGAGATTTGAGGCTTTTGCTTTTTTTTCGTTTCCTCCCTCAGCTTTTTCGCTCGCCTCAGGTTATCGATTCAACCACGAACGTATCAGGTACTAATATATTTGTTCCTCCCTCGTTCACGATTACGCTCACCCTCTTTCTCTCTCTCCCTCTTTCTCTCTCTCTTTCTCTCTCTCTCTCTCCCTCTTTCTTTCTTTCTCTCTCGCTCTCTCCTCCTTGCTGTGCTCGAACGATCGATTTTTTCCCCGGTTTTACACGCTTCTCAAGGCGAACGATTTTCCCATGCACTTTTCCCTTCGAGAGAGCCTGCTGAAAAGAAACTCCGGTCTTCCTTCGAAGCAACGATTCCCCCTTAATTCCTGTTATCTCCGGTCGACTCCACGATCGCGACGATTCACCAAAAACGACGACGAAAACAAACGTGCAGAAGTCCACGGTAATGAAAGGAATGAAAAAAAAAAAAACACGCGCGCACACACACGCACCGGACCACCAACCGAAAAACACTATCGAATATTCGCACTCGAGATTCAATAAGCGACGATCTTCCACCTCGTTGATCCTCGCGTCTTCCACACGATCTTTGTCCGGTTTGCCTCGTACGGGAAATTTACACGAATGAAGTCCCGCGAATCTTCTGGAAACAGGCAAAGAGACAACTGCTTCGCTATTTGAACTGATAAACACGAGTCGGATGTACACAAATATCTAACGGTGTGCTTGCACAGCCGCGAACGCATGGAACGAGAAACAAAAGTCGCTGGAGATCTTTTCTTTTTTCACTCTCTCTTCTTGTCTACGAATGTTTTCTTCTTTTTGTATACCTTTCCATTTTTCTTTCTTCTACTTACGAACCTATGCTTCTTTTTCTTTTGTTAATTTTTTTATTTTTTTGTTATTGCCAATTTTTTTTTCACCTTGTCTCGTTACTTGTGCCTCTCTTCTTTTTTACTCTATTTTTCTCACCTGCCGTATGTTACGGTGACGATGTTAACAAATTATTGAATTATTTTGCTCCTCGCATGATCTATTCGCCTGACTAGGTAGAGCAAATTTCATCACTTGCTCTTCGCCAATTGGAGAAATGAACTTTCAGTTTGTTTTTTCGTCGTATTAAACAAAAAATATTTCAGCAATTTTAGATTCGCAGTGAGATTTTTTTGTCCTTTTTTCCCAGTCTTTTGCTCCAATTGTTTTTCGTTCCAAAGTTCCGCCCGATCGTCTTACGCAACGATGGTTCAAGAAAGCGGAATTGCGCGAATGTACGAGGCCTTCAGACGATCTAATACAAAGGCCGAGACAGATATATATATATATATATATATATATATATATATATATATATATATGTATACTCCCGATTTGCCCAGAACATAATTAGGTCAGGTTCGTTTGAGTTTATCTGAGGTTGTTCGTGGCGCACTTCCACTATTCTCTTAAAATGCCACGTACACGTGTACAGGGAGAAATGAAAAGGTGCAAAAGGTGCAGCATTCCATCAACCCTCACTTCCACATACGTTCTGTGGCTCTCGTTCGTTGCTAGCAAAAGCGAAAAATAAATCGGCGAAAAAAAATCAATTATAATACCGTAAAAAGTATTAGATGAAGTAAAAAGTTCTGAGCGTTTTTTCGCTTTATTTGGACGATGAAATTAACATAGTTAGGATTATACGATTTCGATCAAATATGCGCCGTTTTGTTCGATAACTTTTGTCCATTTCGAAGGCAAAGCTATAATTCCGCGATTGAAGAAGTCCTCGTCCCTATTGGTAAAAAACTTGACCAGCTCATTTTCACAAGCCTCTCTTGAGGCCAGTTTTGTACCATCAAGAAAATTTTGCAAATGCTTGAAAAGGTGATAATCGCTTGGTGCCAGGTCTGGACTATACGCCGGGTGCGATAGAACTTCCCGTCCAAGCTCTCGGAGCTTCTGGCGCGTCGTTAAAGATGTGTGCGGCTTGGCGTTGTCTTGATGGAACACAACACCCTTCCTATTGGCCAATTCTGGCCGCTTCTGGTCGATCACCTGCTTCAATCTGGTCAGTTTTTGACAGTAGAGGTCCGAATTGAGTGTTTGGCTCGATGGAAGCAGCTCATAGTGGATGATTCCCTTCCAATCCCACCAAACGCACAGCAAAACCTTCTTGGCCGTTAATCCGGGCTTGACGATCGTTTGGGCCGGCTCACCGCGATTGGACCACGATCTTTTTCGGCTGTTGTTCTCGTATGTGACCCATTTTTCATCGCCAGTCACCATCCACTTAAAAAATGGGTCGATTTCGTTACGTTTCAGCAAAGAATCGCAAGCATCAATTCGGTCCAAAAGGTTCTTTTGCGTCAATTCGTGTGGCACCCATACATCGAGCTTCTTCTTGAAACCAGCCTTATGCAAATGGTTCCAAACGGTTTTCTGGCTAATCTTCAGTTCGTGGGCAATGGAATAAGTGCTCACATGCTGGTCCGACTCGACGATTTCCATGATTTTATCGACATTTTCGACGATTGGCCTACCAGAGCGTGCCTCATCTTCGACGTCCATATTACCAGAACGGAATCGTTGGAACCACTGCTTTGCTGTTCCATTCGACACTGTATTGGGTCCATAAACAGCACAAATTTTTTTCGCCGCCTGTTCCGCCTTTTCACCTTGGTCATAGTGGTGCTGAAGAATGTATCGAATTTTCTCTTTTTTGACCTCCATTTTGGAACGCTGTAACACACAACTGGCTTCACCAAACACAAAACTGTCAAGTAACTTTTTTTGAAGCGTAATGTCACCTTTAAATCGCCGTATAGTATGACCCGATGCGATGTATACATCGTGAGATATGGCTTCCTAAAGACATCTAGCGGACAACGCTCAGAACTTTTTACTTCACCCAATATATATCCACGGAGAGAATTAAAGGTTAAAAATTACCGTGCAGTAACGGTAACCAGATGACAACCCTGAAACTTCGCTTATTATTACTGAGTTAAACACAGATTTTCACGAAAATAAAATAAAATTTCTTCTTCAGATAGAAAATTTTGCCAGATTTTCTAGTAAATTTTGATGCGTAACAAAATACGCAAAACTTAAATTTAAAAAATATATAATATCAGCGAAATTTTACTGTGCATTCTATTATTTTATGCCTTTCAAAAATGTCTATAAAAAAGTATCGTCTTTATAACAGTTATTTTAAGATTTATTATAAAATTTAATGAGTGTTATAGGAAAATGTATTGTGCTCTCGGTAAAAATTATCGTGCGCGCTACCCTTCTTTTGTATAGTAAAATTTTAGTTACGTATTTGAAATTTTCTGTAACGTGAGTTAAAAAAAACTTGTCGCATACGAATTATTATGCTTTTCTCACTTGTCACCACATTGAAATATATCACGGTAATTTTTACCGTGAAATTCACGACAAAAATTACTTTTTAATTCTCTCCGTGTACGGACGAAGTGTAGTAACGTTTGCGAAGTAGTGAGGGTTGAATTTGTTCACAGTATCTGTCGCTCTCATCTTTTTTTTTCTTCATCTTTCTCTCTTTTTTCCATTCGCCAATACCTGTTCGAGAGATATCCAGAGGCTTGTGGGGGGGAGGGCACTTGTGAGAAATATTCTGTGATTGTGGAACAGGGTGCTCGAGAGAGAGATATTATCGTGCGGTGCAGCGGTGCTCGTGAAGTTTTGGTGGCAATGTGTCTGCTTGCGTGTGTGCGTGTGTGTCTGTCTGTGTATGCGTATGTGTGTGCACAGCGGTGATATTACAGGTGCTCGTGAATGCAAACGACATTTATCCGCATTGTACAATTTTTATCGGAATTATTATCGTCGTCACTTTTTTTTTTTTTCATGATCATCGTCGTAAAACTATAACTCGTAACTTATTGCATTCTCGTTCGTTAACGGCGATTCCGCGTTACCCAAGTTTTAGAGCGTACGTATAAATATGGATGATCAGACATACTCATATTTAATGTTCCACCCATGCATATATTCCATATAACATCCACACATGTGTAAACGTGTGTATGTGCGAATGTACAAACACGCAAGGATAAAACCATCCGTGTGGCCAGGATCTGCGATAAATCTACGTCACTTTTTGGTCGCTGTTGGACCCGGGAAAAATTTTGGGCAACCCACGGTCGACTCTCCCGAGCCCATCGCCGCTCGGATCCTCCACCACCATTCCAACTCTCATCTCACAATCGTGGCAAACGTCCTCATCGTACACACGTACATTTTTTAACAACCCCCCCCCCCCCCCTCTCGTATACTTTATAACAATTTTATAACTCTTTATCTACATACATGTGTGTACGTAGATATTCTATATTTATGGTATGTAGGATATCTCTCTAAATATATATATACATATATATATATATATATATATATATACTATATATGTACGATAATATGGTATATGTCTCTCTAAATATACACTATATATGTATTATATATAGCGGGTAATGCGGTTTCTCTCAGATCCTTGACTGGTCGGTCGGAAAGACCTAGTGTGCTACGTCTTGTCGAGAGGTCGTGGGAGAACACCAAATGATTCGACAAAAAACGTGTTTTATATATTGTATGACTCACTAAATATATATACCATATATATATGTGTGTATTGTATATAGTATGGCTCTCTAAATATATAGCATCTATGTATTGTATACAGTATATTTCTCTAAATATATATTTGTCTGTATATACAGGTATATAAATCTGTTATCATTTAGGTATTGCAGTTTTGCCAACAATCGCGACAAGGCAATCTTTCTCTCTTTTGTTCTTTCCAAATAGCTTTCGCATTCGCTCGTGGTGCCTTCTTTTTTCTTTCCTGCTACTTTCCCGATCAGCTCAGATAGCTCGAGTGAGATTTTTCTTATTTTTTTAAACTGCGAATCTAGAGTTGTGGACGGTCTCCTCCTAATTTTACTTATCGCGTTTCCTCAGCTTAAAGATGGCACGCATTCGACTTTTTTCATTATTAAATACCCTCTCTCTCTCTCTATATATATATATATATCAAGTCCTAGGCACAGGCATACTTGCCTGTCTTAAAGCGTCATTCGCCATCAAAAATCCCAGGGAAGACATAGTTCCACGGAGAAGGCTTTCTATTACTTTCTATCCTGCAATTTCATACCGATTATATGAGCCATTCATATCGTATTTCCGCAGCCTACCTGTGGAACGCCACTTCCGCCGCACTATGTGAACCTGAATCGAGCCTCCTTTCGAAATCGCGTAGGCACCTCACCTATCTTGAGCTTAGATTAGCGTAGCTTCTGCTGATGAATGACAGCATTGGGCTTTTCTTACTAACGATCTCTACAACCGAAGTAGCTGTTACTACGTACCAGCGCACATTTTTGTTAGCTTTTGTGATCTTTGGCTCTGTAATTACGAACTCTTTATATTTATATATCGTAATACATTGTGGAGTGCGAAAGGACCCTCCCCCGCCCTCCTAGCGCACAAATAAACAAATATGTCTATTTGTGTAATTTTCTAATTTGTTTTGCGTTAAGGAAAGTTCCAAGGCACGAATATACTATTAAGTAAAATAAAAAATCAAATATTTTTCCCTTACAATCCATACAAATATAGACGAATCTCTGCGTGTACGATGTACAAATTAAGGCTACTTGAGTGAAGAAGGTATGCTTAAAAATATATAAATACATATATATATATATATATATTAGATAAATATTCCTTCTCTTCTATGCGAGTTCACGTTACCTATCCTCGGTCTCCGCGTCTCTGTATAGATATACAAATATATATATACATATATATTTATGCGTATATAAATGTGCGCTTACGTGCTAAGGCCCTGGGTGCTACACGTATACAATACTGTCTGTGTGTGTGGGTGTGTGTACAGGGCACGTAAAGGGCGCGTGCTACGCCTCCTCCAAAAATATTCTCCCGGGCTATATAATATAAGGGGTGTCCGCGAAATTTCGTTACAAAACGCTGCATGCGATACAACCATACACGTCCAACACGCGTATACACGTATGCACACGATCGTAACGGCTTTTGAAAGAGTGTGTGTGTTTATTTTTATTTCTTTATGAATTTAATCGTGTCGCGTTATATCGAGCGGAGAAAATTCGACTGCGAATGAAATCGCTGATCTCTACCGTGTGTTACATTATCAACGTGTGTATGCCCTTTTGCATTATTTTGCACCCTTTTTTTTTCTTTGGCTTGTATTTTTCTTTTGTTATTGCTATTTTCTTTTTACGTTCCTAATTTTTCGTACTTTTGTGGTATTCTTATTGATACTCTGCTATCTTTCAATTTACTGTTCTCTTCAAATATTTGAAGCGTTATTTTGTTTTTTAGTATACTTGTTTGCTTCGGATTCGTATATTTTGCTGATGCATTCTTATATTTTTCCGATATAAAATTACCTTGTGCACGTTTTGAATTCTTATTTTTGTATTCGTATTGTTTTTTTTATACTCCTATTTTTTTTGGTATACCTGCACGTTAGTTTGGATTCGTATTTCTTTAACAATACTTATTTTTTGCTATCCCTGTTATTTTCTTGTCTTTCGGTATACTTATGCTTCACCGGCTATATATTTTTTTTTTTTTGAGTATTCACGTTTTCTTCTGTTTTGTACGCCAGTCTTCTTTTTCGCTACTCTTATTTTATCGGGACTCCAATTCTTTCTCGACTCTTATTTTCTTTCTCTGGCTCTTCTCTCTCTTCCAGTCCCGGTTTCAGGTGCGCGTGAACGATCGAGCTCAACTTTCGTGATTGGCTCTGGACGAGGATCGAATCCGCATCTCATCCGCGTAGTTCACACGACTTATTATCGCCACTATGAACTCTATACCGTATAATCGTCTCGCTTCGCGATCATTAATACGAACTTCCTACACACACACACCCACACATCTATATATATATATCTCACGTGCGTTATCTGCACGTCAATTGTTGAGATGCAAGGATTTGCGTATAAAACATATATATACTGATTTGTTTATCCGAACAAGACTGGCACTCCTATAAAAACTTTTTTTTCTTCGCGTATTATTATTACTATTTATAATAGTTCAACAAACGACGTTAGCAACAATATCAGGTAACAACAACGGCGATAACAATTGCCCCGATTATATATACGTACATATATATATATATATAAATTTATGTATATACATAAATACAATCTATATACACAAGTGTATATAGATACATATATAACTGTATACGGCTTCGTTTATCCGCACACCTGCGCACACTTTTATCCTCCTCGTATTATTATTATGTTTTTTTTTTATTGCCGTTATAATGATCGTTCCTGACGTTGTTGCCAGTATTATTATTACCTATATTCGTTCAACGAGCATCGTTAGCAACAAAATCGGGTAACAACAACGGCAATAAAAGTTGCCCCAAATTATATACATGTGCATGTGTATACGTAACGTCCATATACATAAGTATGAACGTAACTTTAGATATTCGTGTGGTTTTTTTTAACGAAAAAAAAAAAACCCCGCACGGAAATCTCGGTGTTTCTCTATTTCGCTCCTGATCCTCTCCGGCTAAAAGGAGTTTCTCGCAGTCCGTTACTGCGCACCGCAACTCTACGCCCCCCCCCCCCCCCCACCTTCGCTGCTGTCCGTTTGACTCGTAAGGCTCGATAGTACGGTGGTGTGTTATAATCAACAGGTGTCCTCAAAAAGGGTATTTAAAAAAATATTTCCTCCCCGCGCGCTCGAATTACGGCTGTACTTCCGGTTTCTCACTCTTTTCTCCCTCTCTCGCTTTATTCTTTTAGTAATTTTTTAAACGATTTTCTTTTCGAAATTTTGTTTTTTTTTTACCGCACTTTTTCGTAAATTCCAACCCGAAAACGCGACGTTTGCTCACACGAGTGCATGTGCTTGTGTGTGTGTGTGTGTTATGTGTGCAGATAAATATGTGTATGCGTGAGTTCAATTATTTTTTCTTTTGCAGTGCGCACGCAACAACGACCATTCAGCTTTTCACGAGAAAAGAAAGTGTGGACAACGTACGGCGCGGTATATATTTATATATATATGTATGTGTGTATGTATATATATATATATATATATATATATATATGTTTCGCTTTGTAGCACTCTCGCGCAGTGAACACGCGAATTCGAAGAAATTCGTTCTGCGTGGAATTCGACGCGTTGATTTTTCTTCGTTAATTTTTTTCACACTGCTCCGTGTTTGTTTTCGTCACTCTCTCTCTCTCTCTCTCTCTCGTTCGTCCTTTGTTACACCGTCTCTCTCTCTCTCTCTCGTGCTCGGAAACAGCGCCGTATTATTTCCACGACGCGCACAACCAACAACACGCACACACGATTCTCAGTAGGCGATGAGCAGCACACGAAATAAAAACGAGGGTGGCGCGCGAGACGTGAAGGGGGGGGGGAGGGGGGTTGGTGACACTCGAACAGTTCGTTATTGAAGATTCGATTTTTCGGGAGTTTCGGACACTGCCTCAAAAATCATTGGCTCTTTCGCTCTTCATTGTTGGGCCGCTATTGCTCTCTCTCTCCTTCCCTCTCTTTCTCTGTTTCGCTCGTCCCGCCGTGGCCGCTCAGCTCGCACTACGTCGCGCTTCATACATTTTGCTCGCTCGTACGAACGAATAACGAGAAGAAAAAGGCAAAACTGTGTACGACGATGTTTTCGGGTACGTCGGGCGTTTGTGGACGGCTCGTACACGCCTCGCGTTCGGGTGTACAATGTGCACGAAGAAGCGCGCGCGAGGTTGCACGCCGCGCGAAAGGAAACACGCACTGGGTGGATGGACAGGGGGCAAGGGGGGACGGGGGTGTAGGACGAGTAGGAGAAGAGAGACTGAGTGGCACACCGAGCTCTCACGCGCGCCGCGAGCCGAGTACCCGAGGGACTATTACAGCTGGCTGGCTCGCCCGCTGACACCCTCGCCGGGCAGTCGCGCGCGCGCTAAGGGTGGGGGGCGGCTCTCTCGCTGCCTCTTGCACGAGCAGCGCGTCGTTTCTTAACTCTCTGTCTCTCTATCTCTCTCTCTCTCTCCCTCTCTCTTATCTCGACGTGCGGCGAAAAAAGAAAACACGTCCTTTTTACGTATCTCTCGGGCAGTTTCCAATGCCGGAATGTTTCCCTCTTTGAAGTCTTCGCGGAGAGAGCGCGAGTGAGTCCTGCCGGGTCGCCCCTTCTCAGCGGCCTTCCCCCACTTCGCAGCCGCGCTCGCGGCAGCCACGATTTTCACGCGTTTCGTCACCAGTTGGCCCAGTTGGCCCGGCGAGTAACGACTAATGTCTATTCCGCACACTTGCTTTCAACCTCGCCCCCCCCTCCCCGCCGCTGTTCCACCTTACGAGATTTGACGCAAATCTTTTAACGTACGAGTTAGCGAGGGATGAAAATAGATTACGGGCGAGAAAATTGTGGCTGTTGATTACGAACACACGACAATCCACTGGTAAAGAATTACGCGTTTTTCGTCCATATTGCGTATTCTTGATACTTCCGATTGATAGAACCGAAAAGATCCCCTCCTCTTGTCGTGCTCTCTTTGTTCTTGCCTCTTCCGATAATATAAGAGGGAGCTGCCGATAGTTATAGGCGCGACCGAAGACGTTGAAGAAGTACGGAGCGTCCGGTCGACTAGCGAGAGTCGTGTGTGCATACGGCCAAGCCTGGCTCGAGGGAAGCGCGACCGGTGGGGAGGGGGTTGCTTTTCGCAAGAGGAAGGGGACGGTTACAGTGTGTGTGGGCGAAGAGAAAACTCTCGCGGGCGCTCTCTCTCTCTCTCTCTCTCTCTCTCTCTCCTCCCCGTCGTGCTCTTCCAAGCTTTTATCCTCCCCCGCTTGGCTCTCGCCCTCTACCTCCCTCACGATTCTTAGCCGCTCTCGAGACCCCTCCCGACGTCGAGGGGGACGGCTCCACGGTGTGCACTACAGCGTACTCGTGACAGTCCCCCACCCCCCACCGCTTCCTCCTTCCCACATCGTCGTATCCGGAGAGAGAGCTTGCCCAGACAGCAGACAGCGAGGCACTTGCAACAGCGAAGAGAGCATCCGTGCCACGGGAAATAGACTCGTACATTGAGAAGCTTGAGGAAAATAGAAGGGAGTAAGCTTATCGACGGAGCATTGTTGTCTATTCGTACGAAGCTTGTGAAGAAGCGTATATATAGCGATGGGTTTCCCGTGTACGATTTTATCTCCGTAAACGTCTCATTGTCCGATACGATTTCGAACGAGCTCCGAAACATCCCTACTTGTAAACAACGGGAACAAAATAAAAATACAACGGACCTCGCTCGAGTTTATCTGTATGACATTCGTTGCAAGTTACATATCTATAATATAACCCAAACAAAATCGGTAAACACCGGATGAGCGTGGTATGAGAGAGCGACGAACACCGGAAGTGGAGACGCAACTGTACGGGCGCTCGCTGGCTCGGGAACAAAAGACTTTTCCACGTTTCTTTTGATCCGTTACAAGAGTGTCTCGGAGGCACTCGCGACCTCTCGAGTCTTTCCAGGCTGGGTGGAACGTCGCGGTGAGGGGGCGGGGGTGCGGGAATGAGGAGACGAAGACTCGAGAAGCGAATAATAATCCCCATTACAAATTCTCCTTGTAACGTTTTTGCTCGTTCTTTTTTTCTTTCTTGCTCATTTCTTCAACACTTCGTGGTGGGCCTTTCGCAAAAGGGAGAACTTCGGAGACGCCGGTCCGCGACGAGATCGGGAGACGAGCGACGCGATGCGGGCGCGTAACGACGATGTAGCGAAGCCCCCCCCCCCCCCCCACCGCCCCTCTCTACGAGCAAGCAGGGTTGGCGAGCGGCGGGTACTTTGTCGGTTGTGTCGCGAGAGACCCGGGGAGGGAGTCCGAAGGGGCAAGTGTAGCAAGTCCCGCCAGGTGGGAGAGGAAAAGGACGCGAGGATGTGCTAGCCGGAGAGCCGGGAATCGCGGGTTTTAGTTTGGCGAGCGAGCCGGCTGGCGCCCTCGCCAGAACTAACTCCCACGCAGTGCGCGGCCGGCGCCACCGTTGCGAACGCCTCGCGCATCTCACCTTTCCCCACCTCGCGGCCCGTTACGTTCCGCTTCCCCCACCGCAGCGCCGCTCTAATCCGCGCGATCGTTCTCTCTCGCGCGCCTGTCGGACGGAACACCGGCCACCCGTCCCGCATAACCGCGGCTCGCCGCAACGGTTCCGACGCGGCGCTTCTGTGTAGCCCTCAACGACGCTGACGGGAAACCTACCCCCGCGCTATGTCCCTGTGTCTATTACCCTCTGACGGCTGGAAGCTTTTCCGTACTTTTATTCCTGATTTTTCTCACTCTCTTCGCGCCCTTTTACTCCCTCCTTTCTCGCTTTCTATCTCGTTTGCTTTAGACCCTACACTAATACTCTTTCTGCACTCTTTTTGCAGACAAACAAAAAAGGGCGTAATCCGTGTTTCCCTACACACCACCAAATCAAGAACGGATATAGTCCTCGCTTTTTCTCCACGCTCTCACCCATTGTATATGTATATTAAGCTTTCCGTGTGAACTCGGCCATCTTGCAACTTCCCAGACACTAAAAATATCGCGAGATTGCAACGAAAAGAACTTTTCCTTACCACTCTCTCTCTCTCTCTTTCTCTCTCTCTCTCTCTCTCTCTCTCTCTCTCTCTCTCTCTCTCTCTCTCTCTCTCTCTCTATCTATCAAACATTCTCTTCTTTCTCTCTCTCTCCTTTCGAACTTGATCCTTTACCTCTCTCCGCCGGACCTACAACCTTTCAAACTCTTCTGTCTCTTTCTCGTTGAGCCTCCCTTTCGCCCCCCCCCCACCCCCTCGACTCTCGACGCCGCGCCTGGACCGAACCGCGTTTCTGGTCCTTACCATTATGGAAGGACGCACAGGTATCCACACGGCTTGGACATGCCGTATGATATGAATCTTAATAGTTGTATACCGTACAATCAGATCACCTCTCATTCTGATATTTCTCTCTCCTACTGCCCTCTTGAGCCTGCTGCACCTTCTCTAACCCCAGCCGCTCGCTGTTTTGTTCGTTTTTTCCCGGTGTGCTCGTTCTATAGAACTGGATCTACCAAGCGTATTTACCAAGAACACATCTTGCTTCTTTTCATGCAATATCGCCTTTGGTAGTGTTGCCCACACACACACCCACACCCACACATAGGTTTCCCGTTTGTATTGGACTCACTCTCCGCCTTATCCCAAGTTACTACCTTTTGGATCTTT
>OZ010711.1:20056508-20079070 GCA_963932345.1 Ophion ventricosus | reverse complement strand
GGGATTTGGTTGATCGCTCATGCCGCCCTGCGACCTCTAGCGGGTTTTAGTTGAGGTTACCCAAGCGAAAGATGTACATACATTCATACGTACAGTAGACCCTCGATTATCCGAACGTTGGCGCAAAATATACATTGTGCCGCTCAATATATCGCTCGAAATATATACGCTGCGGTCTTCCAAGAACCGCGCAGTTTCGAGCGCGTTTTTTCGTCTTTCAGTGTTAGTCCGATAGCACACTGGTAGGTATCGGCAATTTTAATTTATTTCTCCCCGTGCACACCGATAAATGTGAATTGTTTCAACGTATTTACATCCCTTTAGTCCGCGTAGTTCGTATGTGTCAGAACTTCAAGTCCACGTCCTTCGATTCCTATAAGCGTAAACGTAATATTCTTACGTTGGAGAAAAAAATGGAAATTCTTTCGAAGCTAGACAAGAGCAAAACTAGCGCAGCTCTAGTAGGCTTTTATGATGTTGGATAAACCACGATCTTCGATATAAAGAGAAATCGAGACATTCGCCGATGGGTGACTATAACAAACCGAAGAAATAAAATATCTATTCGATGTTTAAAAGAAGGTTAAATATATATGTATATACAGTATGGACAAAAAAAAGTACGCACTAGTCGAAATTTCTTACCGCACTAGAATTTACATAGCGGACTCAAAAATAAAGATAATTGAATTTCCCAAGTGGCATTTTAAAGAGGACAAGTTTACCTTTATTTTGCTTTTTTTTTAAAATTCTCTACTATTTTTTTTCGCCCCGGTGCACACTTTCGAACGTGGCCATTTTTCGGCTATTTTTTGGCCGTTGAAAATTAACTGCAAAGTTTGTAGAACATTTTTTCCTCGGGTTTTTCCATGGTAAACTTAAAAGGATATCAAAACCTACATTTTGGTTTTTTAGAAAGTCTCGTACGATTTTTTTCGCCCCAGTATTGCATTTTTAGCTAAAAAAAGACATGTTTCAGAAAAAAAGGCGTCATCGAAGAACTATAGGGTTTCAGAGGAAATGTCAAGAGGGTAAAAAGTTGCATGCTTCACACTAAAGTGGCTAGAATTTTTTCAGAATTTTTTTTGAGATTTTTTTTTACCATTTTTGGTTTAAACTTTGATGAGTGGAGAGGCTCAACTTGAGAATTATGGGGTCTAGGGCAATATATTGAGAAAGGAAATTTCTTTACATATTAATTTTTAATTAACAACCATTTTTTTCATTTTTTTTTTATTTCAAAAATAAAAAAAAATCATTTCGAAAAATTGTAGTTAATTAAAAATGAAAATGTAAACAAATTTCCTTTCTTAATTGTCCTAGATCCCATAATTCCCAAGTGAAGCCCCCCTCCACTCATCAAAGTTCCAACCAAAAATGGTAAAAAAAAATGTCCAAGAAAAATTCTGAAAAAATTCTCGCCACTCCAGTGTGAACCCATGCAACTTTTTACCCTCTTGACATTTTCCCTGAAAACCTATAGTTCTTCGATGACGCCTTTTTTTTCTAAAACATGTCTTTTTTAGCTAAAAATGCAATACAGACAAAAAATTTTTAATGTTGACCGAATTTTAACTTTGACCGAAATCATAAAGGGAGAAGCTCAAGCTTTAATTTTGTTTTTTTTTAAAGCTTCGTACGATTTTTTTTTTCTAAAGATATTATGATTAGAAAAAAAGAGACAATTTGAAAAATAACGTGTAACGCGAAAACGACAAGGATTCAAGGAAAACCTCGAAATAGTAAAAAGTTGAATCGGTTTTCGTTGAGTTCGCGAGAATTTTGTCAGATTTTTTTTTCGAATTTTTTTTTTCACCTATTTTCGGTAAAAAAATTAGATGATTTAATTACCGTAACTCGAGAACTAAGGGATTTGTGGTAACATTTATAAAGAGGAAAAAAAAATATTTTTCTATTTTCAACGCAATAGAATTATTTCAGATTTTTTTTCGACAAATTTTTTTCTCGAGTTACGGTAATTAAATCATTTGATTTTTTCCCGAAAACAGGTGAAAAAAAATGTCGAAAAAAAAATCTAAACAAATTCTCCCGATTAAACTTTTTACTATATTGGGGTTTTCCTTGAATCCTTGTCCTTTTCGCGTTACACGTTATTTTTCAAATTGTCTCTTTTTTTTTTAATTAACATATCGTTAGTAAAAAAAATCGTACGAAGCTTTAAAAGAAAAACAAAATTGAAGCTTGAGTTTCCCCTTTTATGATTCCGGTCAGAGAAATGCATAAAAACATTTTTGTCTGTAAACGGGGTCCACCAGAAAAGAAACAAAAAAAAGGCGAAAAATGGTCGTTTTCGAAAAAGCGTACAAGTAGTAAAAAAAATAGTAACAAATTTAAAAAAAAAAACGGAATGAAGGTGAATTCCTCCCCTTCAAAATGCTGTTTTTTTTAATTCATTTATGTCAACTATCGGCGAAATGGCATAAAAAAATCGTTCCGGAACTTTTTTGAATTTTTGTCCGGTAACTTTCCGCCGTAGTGTATGTATATATATATATATATATATATATATATATATATATATATATATATATATATATATATATATATATATATATATATGTGTGTGTGTGTGTATATCGAATTTGATAGCCTACGTTTCTAACCTCAATATTGAAATCGTGTAGTGAAATTGTGTATCCGAACACCCCTCCCTCTCATGTATATATATATATATATATATATATATGGATATGCAAAATATGAGACGGGCACGCTCGAACGACGCGATATTTCTGCACCATCGCTCGTGTTTACATATACACACACACGTACGAAATATATATATATATATATATATATACATACGTACGCAAATAGAATAGGAAAGGTTGCGACGAATAGAGGAAAAATGTCTGTTAGGTTTGAGCCACTGCACACGCGAGATTCCGTACTGGTTCACACGAGTGTATAACCACGGACACACACACACACACACACACACATGCACGCGCGTATCCAGATTCATATATACACACATGTGGATTCGCGCCTTTTTATACTCAAGGAAAAGTACCAAGATGTATCGACGGCGATAAATCGAAAGAACGACGATGAATCTGGATCGGATTTGCGGCGTTCGAATAAATAAAAACAGAAAAAAAAAAAAGAAGAGAGAAAGCGAGAGAGGGTGGTAAAAAAAGACGAATGATGGAGAATTACAATGCGCTAACGATATAAGTTCGGAAGTGCGGACAATTATTCTTCGAGACTGCCGTCACGGGAAGGAAAGGACGATGGCGCGATGCGTCCTCGCGGCGGACGAGCCAACGCGTCTTATTTTTTATATATTTTTTTCTATCAAACTCAAACTAATTGCTGCACGTTTTTCGGCGAGGAAATAGTATCGTGGAATGTAAACACACACACGCACATGTACTCAGTGCACAACAACAACGTGTGTAATGCGGGCCACGAATGTATCGCTCATCCGATTGTGATTGCGGGTGGGGGGGGGGGGGGAGGGGTGTAGAAGAGAGAGCTGGCTATAAAGGCACGCGATGAAAAAAGCTCACTAAATATAAAGGCACATTCGACGGGTATACATTTTTAGCATTGATGTCTAAACTCGTTCGCGAAGGTCGGGCGAGCCTGCGAATTCGATTAGACTTGGAAATACATCCCACTTGTACGATACACCGTATGGAAAAAAAAAAGAAAAAAGGAACGACCTCAAAAAAGAAGGAAAAAAAATGAATGAATAAGGAGAATAGGACGAGAGAAAAAAGACACACTGCTCTTTTTTCTCTCGCTCTGTTTCAGGTCTCCGTTCATCGATGAATGTTCTATTTATATCTCTATGGAAATGACTTATTCGTTTGTGAAAATTGTTCCACATGTGATATTAAGGCGACACGGCGTGTTATATATGGAGGGCGAGGAGAGGATCTTTTTTTCTCATTCACTTTTTCTTTCCTCTACTGCCAATACAAATTTCATTCATGCTGCCGCGACTTATATTTATATATATATATATATATATATATATATATATATATATATATATATATATATAATAAAACCTCGCTTATACGTTTTGCACTTATACGTTTTTATTATTTATACGTCAAATTTCTCTGGCCTCGGCAAATCCCGCCTATATAGAATGCAATAAAGTTTGATTTTTACATTTTCCACTTAGACGCTATTTCCACTTATACGTTATTAATTTTCTTCTCCAGCGTTCGTTTCGGGGACTGTTTTTTCTCAGTTGTACGTAAATCAGTGTTCTGTGACACCAAAACGAAAACAGACAAGAATTATAAAAAAATTCACAACCCGTAACTTATTTTTTTCCAGTGCAAAATTCTAGGATCGTACTATGTATGCATGTAAAGGGCACGGAGAGAATTAAATGTTAAAAATTACCGTGCAGTAACGGTAACCAGATGACAACCCTGAAACTTCGCTTATTATTACTGAGTAAAACACAGATTTTCACGAAAATAAAATAAAATTTCTTCTTCTGATAGAAAATTTTACCAGATTTTCTAGTAAATTTTGATGTGTAACAAAATACGCAAAACTTGAATTTAAAAAATATATAATATCAGCGAAATTTTACTGTGCATTTTATTATTTTATGCCTTTCAAAAAGGTCTATAAAAAAGTATCGTCTTTATAACAGTTATTTTAAGATTTATTATAAAATTTAATGAGTGTTATAGGAAAATGTATTGTGCTCTCGGTAAAAATTATCGTGCGCGCTACCCTTCTTGTATAGTAACATTTTAGCTACGTATTTGAAGTTTTCTGTAACGTGAGTTAAAAAAAAATTGTTGCATACGAATTATTATGCTTTTCTCACTTGTCACCACATTGAAATATATCACGGTAATTTTTACCGTGAAATTCACGACAAAAATTACTTTTTAATTCTCTCCGTGGGTGTCTCAAAATAATGTGATATTTTAAATTGCGCGCCATTTTTTTTGTGCCGAACATAGAGTATTGATCTTTGACAACTGGCATCAG
Organism: Ophion ventricosus; assembly: GCA_963932345.1. Classification (NCBI taxonomy): domain Eukaryota; kingdom Metazoa; phylum Arthropoda; class Insecta; order Hymenoptera; family Ichneumonidae; genus Ophion; species Ophion ventricosus. Next base: position 20,074,078 of record OZ010711.1, on the reverse strand, counting down.
GAAGTATTGAGGTTTAGTCATGGAGAATTACACGATCGAGCAACGCATATAAATTGTGAAAGTTCAATGTGAAACAATGCAGTTATTGCAGGCGCAGTTTCATGGTTGTTTTATCTCGCACCGTGGCGATGTGAATTGGCCACCAAGAAGGTGCGATTTTACGCCATTGACTTCTTTCTTTGGGCTTTTTTAAAAGGAAAAGTGTATGCCAATGATCCACAGACCACTCCGGAGCTCGAGGAAGCAATTGCACGCAGCATTAATGAAATTAGTTCGCAATTATACCAAATTGTTGAAAATTTCGTCAAAAGAGTGAACGTTTGCAGACAGGGACGAGGCGGCCATTTATCAGATATTGTGTTCCACACATAACCTCCATGTTTGTATCTTATATTAAAATAAAAATATTCGTACTTTTCAAATAAATAATACGTTTTATTAATAAATTAAAATGTCAGGTCATTTTGAGGCACCTTTTACTTAACTGTGATTACCTATCTCTTATTTATGCGAAAATTTCTGTTATTTTCTAGTCTAAAACGTCAACGCTTTAATGTTACAAACTGACATTAAATAAAAATTCTGAACGAAAACTAAAAAACATTAGTTGGCTCATTACTTCGTTACTACCAATCATATTTTCAATTGGAAAACCAAATATTATAATATCGCCATTTTCAAATGCCAAAGAGTTTCCGAAACATACTGTATTTCACTTCTACGTTATTCTCATTTATACGTCATACTTGCTGTATCCCTTGAAAAACGTATAACTGAAGTTTCACTGTATATATATAACACTGCTTAACTTGAAGTACCGCCGCAGCCGAACGTCGACCGCGAATATATTAAGGCTATGACTTCATTTTTACAGATTTTTTCTTCGAGCTTAAAATTGTATTTAAAATAGAAATATTTTCGCGGTCTATTGTGGTTTTGAAAGGATCGGACGCAAGGTTTCAGAACACCGAACGACAAGTCTACGTGAGTTACATAACCTCTCAGAATAGTAGAGTTTACGATGGTAACTGATAAACAGCAGATTCGGTACTGCATTTTATACGAATTCCAACAAGAAACAAATGCTTCTAAAGCATGGGAATTAATTTGTAGTATTCTTGGTGCCGACGTTGTGTCTTATGAAACGTGTAATTATTGGTACAAACATTTTAGAAGTGGTGATTTCGATCTTAGTGACCAGCCGCGCCCTGGACAGGATATGAAGGGTGTGCTTTATTACGAACTCCTGGAAAGTGGTCAGACGGTGACCGCGAAACGCTACAGCCGACAATTGAACAAACTGCGCGAAGAACTTGATCAGAAAAGGCTATTTACTGGGCAAGGAAGCAGGCAAGTCATAGTGCTGCATGACAACGCTCGACCTCACGTTGCCATCGGTGCAGATTAGCCTGGACAGCGCAGGCCAACACAATAATGGTAAGTTAACAGCGTAGTACAGTTCAGTGAATGTAATGTCCATTCCAAGGACATTTCGAATGGACTAACCTGCACGGATGGCTTCACGTTCACTGCACTGGACTACGCTGTCATCAGCCTGGACAGCGTAGGCTGACCGAACAATGGTAAGTTGACTGCGTAGTTCAGTCCGATGAATGTGATGCCATCGGTGCAGGTCCAATCAAGTCTCTAAGAGAAAGTGTTGTTTATTTTTCACATGCATCTATGTGAAAAATGTGTTTGATAAATAAAAATGTATATTTTGGTTTTTCATATAAACTATTAGCGTTAATTATAATTTTGTGCCTTTTGCTCTTTTAAATATGGGTGGTAATTTCTATTTCAGGAATAATTAGGACATCCTAAGCAGGACTTCATTGCTTCATACTGGCTAGGCTATGATTTTTCATTTTGATCAAGGCTTACAAAAGTAAAGCTCTGATCGGGCCTTGATTTTTTACCCTGATCAAGCCGAAGTCAGGGATTGCGTTTCAAAAATGTACCTTAAACACAATACGATAGAGACCATGACATACTCGATACGAGTCGAGGCTCCATGGTGGGAAAAATATATAGTAAAAATTGCTATAATGCTCGGTAGCGATCTCTAAACATTTTCCGATTACAGTGAGGCTTTGCGATATTTTTTGTTCTCTATTCGTCACAATTTGATCAGGTGGCCCGCAAAGAAGTTAAAAACAAGACAAAAACCTAATATACATATTATGGGTATGACTTAATTTTTACAGATTTTTCAGCAATTTTATTTAATATAAAAAAATAGAGAACAACGAACTTAATCTTGGAAATATTGTCCATCGTTTTCTATGACCTTGCGCCATCTCTCAGATAACATACGAATGCCGTCGCGAAAGAAACTTGCAGGCTTCGAGGCGATAAAGTCATCGACGAATTTACGCACATCGTCCAGCGTTTTGAACTGTTTATCCACTAAGGCGTGCTGCATTGACCGGAACAAATGGTAGTCGGATGGGGCCAAGTCTGGTGAATATGCCGCGTGCGGGAGAACTTCCCATCCCAAGCTCAAGAGGGTCTTCTGAGTCGCGCGAGCAACGTGAGATCGAGCGTTGTCATCCAGCAGTATGACTTGCCTGCTTCCTTGCCCAGTAAATAGCCTTTTCTGATCAAGCTCTTCTCTCAGTTTGTTCAATTGTCGGCTGTAGCAGTCACCGTCTGACCAGTTTCCAGGAGTTCGTAATAAAGCACACCCTTCATGTTCCACCAGATACCCAGGAGAACCTTCTTTAAGTGGATGTTCTGTTTCGGCGTCGATGTGCTGGGTTGCCCGCGATCTACCCATGACTTTTTACGTTTGGGATTCTCGTAAAAAATATACTTCTCATCACCCGTTACAATTTTCTACAAGAAGTCCTTTTTTTGTTGCCGGACAAGCAGTGAAAGGCACGTGTTCAAACGTTGACCTAGGTTGTGTTCGATCAACACATGTGGGACCCACCTACCAAGTTTTTTAATTTTTCCCATCTGGTGCAAACGCTTGGTAGTAGCTGTTTGGGTGACTCCTAACTGAGCTGCAAGCTTTTGTTGCGTTTGAGTTGAATCTTCATCCAGTAGAGCTTGCAATTCCGCATCTTCAAACTTTCGAGGCTGTCCAGGGCGCGGCTGGTCACTAAGATCGAAATCATCACTTCTAAAACATTTGTACCAATATTACACGTTTCATAAGACACAACGCCGGCACCAACAACACTACAGATTGATTCCCGTGCTTTAGAAGCATTTTTTCCTTGTTGGAATTCGTATAAAATGCAGTGCCGAATGTGCTGTTTGTCAGTTGCCATCGTAAACTCTGCTATTCGGTGAGGTTATGTAACCCACGTAGACTTGTCGTTCGGTGTTCTGAAGCCTTGCGTCCGATCCTTTCAAAACCACAAAAGACCGCGAAAATATTTCTATTTTAGATATAATTTTAAGCTCGCAGAAAAAATCTGTGAAAATTAATTCATACACCTAATATATTACCACTAATGTTACTAGGACTACTAAAAAGTAGTCCTTACTTCTCTCAGCTTCATGCTCAAAAGTGATGATAAATTTGGGCATCGCGTTGACCTGCCTCCTACCCACGGTCTTACATACAGGTCTGGAAACTCCGTCGGATGGGGGGGATCGCTTACTGACGAAAATTTTGTAATGCACTGGCCGCTAGGAGCGCTGCTATCTTAAAAGAGTTGGCGGCGAAGTGTGGTACGGGGGCAGACGGAGGTATTGAAAAAAGACAGAGCTAATCGCCGCAATACTCTGCATCTGCCTGTCTCCGTAACACCTCATTTCAATTATTGGTTCTGCAGTATATATATATATATATATATATATATATATTGGTGGTATATCTACCAATATAGCTAATTATAATGAATAAAATTAAGCGGTGAACCAACCCAACAAGCCGCCAAATCTAATTAAACCCCAAGCGTGGCTATAACTTAAATATTAGAAAACTGTCTTATTCATGTAAAGATAATCGTAGTCGCACGGATAGGGTGCTGAGCTACCGTTTTGAAGGAGCCGAGTTCGATCCCCGAGGAGTGGGCTTTTTTTTGCATTTGCATAGGTTTCTGGTTATGTATTAATTATTTATACACATTGTATTGTTTTTGTATGTCATTATTTTCTTTCTCTCAAATAAAAATTCTAATTAATTTTTAAATAAATGTTTTTATTTTTTTATCGGTTTTTTGGTCGTTGGTAAAGGTTTCGAACTATGGGTAAATAACAAAATGATGAAATCATTTATATCACGTCGCATTTTATTATTACAACACGCGAAATAACGAGTGCTTCGATAATTCAATTCTGCTTCCAGTTTTGCACCCGGGCACAACACAGATTCTCGGCATTTTTTCACTTTCGATAAGTCAATAGCACAGGAAATCCACTAATGAGTCGCTTTTGTTTACAAAATTATTTTTGGTGGTTATGTTCAACTGGGGGCAAGATTTCAGCGCCGCGTAGTGTCAATTCTCAACGAATATTTTCGTCCGTAAGCGGCCTACCCCCACCATGCGAATTCTGGCAGAGTTTCCAGACCTGTATGTAAGACCGTGCTCCTACCTTACCGTGCGTCGAGCAACAAATTTTATCGATTTACCGGAAAGGGCGAAAAAACCCTCTTTCTCTCTCGCCGTCTCTTCCTCTATACATATATATATATATATATATATATATATATATATATATATATATATATATATATCTTTCTCTTCATTTTCTTTTTCCTTTTCTTTTGCTCCTTGGTTCGGTTGGTCTAGAACGGTTAGGGCGGCGCGTACGTCACGCACCGCAAAAAGGACAAGACTGGAGGAGAGCGAGAGAGCGAGAGAGAGGGCTGTCTAGTTTGCCGCGGGACGACTATAACCTACGCATTAATCTAATCAAAAGGACGTGCGTACTCGGAAAAGGCATAAACCGCGTGTGCCAAACGCTAAAACAATCGCTTCAATGTCATAGCGCCTTCGGCCACCTCCTACCTTTTCGCCCTCCCTCTGCCGTCGCTCTCTGCCCCACCTTTTTTCTACCCTTTTTCACTTTCCCGGTACATTCATCGCATAATGGACGGCAAGAGCGAAGAACAACCGTCACGCGTTAATAATGCTCGAAACGAATTTGTTTCTTTTTTTCGTCCAAGATACGCCCGAATAGCACGAAGAAAAGAGAATATTAGGAGAGAAAAATGGGCGCAAAGAATGTTCCCTGTGCGGGAAAATATTGAGCGAACAAAAGAGAAATTGATGAGGGTAAAAAATGGACCGGAAATAGATGAAGATTGGAACGAGATCGGTTGTCGTTGTAGCTCATCGCCGTCGCAGTTTCCCGGGCACTCGTCCCCTCATCGCATATAATAATATACCCAATGGTGTGTACGGGAGAGTCGTGACATTTCGTAAATAACGTGGGCGTCCGCGTAGACAGCGCGGCGCCGCGCGCTCTTATACAAAAAGACGGACAATGAAAATACAATTTTTCCACGTAACAACGCTAACGAACGTAATATGTTTTTATTTATTTATTATTTTTCACGAGTTTAATGAATTTATTTATTTGTAAAATACTTTTTGGAAGGTACAATTTATTCATTTTTTTTTTCAATTTTTCATAGGAGGATCGATCTATTGACTACAGATTTTTTTATGGAGGGATGATCAATTATTCTATTGTTTTTATTTTTTTAAAGATTATCGATTTATTGATTTCTTTTATTTTTTAGATGGATGCTTAATTTGTTGATATTTTTAAAAAATTATTTTTCTGAGAGATAATCAATTCCTTGATTTTTTTTATTTTTTAGAAGAATGCTCGTTTTAGTGATTTAAAAAAATGACTTACAGTTTCACCAACACAAGGTAACATTTGAGGGTATAGAAATGAAGAACAAAATACTTATTACCCTAATAAATATATATGTACGTATGATTCGTTAAATTTTTTAATTTTGCTTTCAAACATTGGATAAACTTCCAAAAAGCGCACACCTCCGAATAATTTAGAACTTCGTGTACTTATGTATTTTGACTCACTGATCATGAATATGATAGTGAAAATACCCGCAAATTTGATTTTCAAGGTCAAAACTAAAAAAAACGGTTTTTTTTTAGTTTTTCTATTTTATTTTAATAAATGTTGATCGTAGAGGAAAATGTCTCCTACAAAAATTGTAACCCATCAAAACACCGATAATATATGTTCTATACAAATTTTGTCTAAAATCATTATTTTCCAAGAAAAATGGGATAACACTCCAATAAGTATATTTTGCTAAACTCCATTAGTTTCGATATTATCTATTTACGCACTTTACTGCATATGGGCCCAAACAAACGCAAATAAAACAAACCCAAGCAAACCCAAACAAACTCGGATATGTTGAATCGTCGGGTGTGTAGTTCATTGGGGTGGGCGCAGGGCACCTCGGATGGGTGTGTGGAATCGCAGGGTGTGTAGAACACTGGGGTGGGCGGAGGGTACCTCGGATGGGTGCGTAGGATCGTGGGGTGCGTAGAACACTGGGGTGAGCGGAGGGCACCTCGGATGGGTGCGTGGAATCGTGGGGTGCGTAGAACACTGGGGTGAGCGGAGGGCACCTCGGATGGGTGCGTGGAATCGTGGGGTGCGTAGAACACTGGGGTGGGCGGAGGGCACCCCGGATAGGTGCGTGGAATCGTGGGGTGCGTAGAACACTGGAGTGTTCTACGCACAAAGTTACATAAGTTTTTCGTTTTTATATTGCTTAACCTTCAATATTTTCCTATATAATACTAAAATCACAAAAAAAATAACAAAAAACAACATAAAATACAAAAAGACCAAAATAAAAAATACAAAAAAAGCAAAAAAAAACATGCAGTTTAAAGACTAAACTCTAACCTCCCCGTGGTAAAGTGCGTAAGTAGATAACATCGAAACTATAGAGTTTAGCAAAATATACTTATTGGAGCATTATCCCATTTTTCTCGAAAAATAATGGTTTTAGACAAAATCTGCATAGTACATAAAATATCAGCCTATTCATAAGCTACAACTCTTGTAGGAAACATTTTTCTCTAAGATCAATATTTATTAAAATAAAATAGAAAAACTAAAAAAAAAAGTTTTTTTTTTACCTTGAAAATAAAATTTGCAGGTATTTTCACTATCATATTCGTGATCAGCGAGTCAAAATACATGAGTACACGAAGTTTCAAATTAATCGGAGGTGTGGGCTTTTCGGAAGTACACCCCAAATATTTATTGTGTGATAACAATAATTATTGTAATTATTCTAGCTCATACGATGTAAGAAAATTTTGGTGAATTTTGACGTTGTATCGACAGCCTTGACGTGTTGCCGTGCGATGCACTCATAAAGTAAATTACGTTTGACGAAGAGGTAGCTAGAGTATACGTCGTGAGTATCGAAGCCGATGAGACTGCGTATATATATTACGTGTGGCTCGTTGGATTAGTACGTGAGTTTTTTTTTCTCCTCGGTGTTCCAAATATTGCAAAAAGTGGAAGAACCGTGTCTTCTTTGATTTTAATTATTTATTTTTTTCGTGAAAAAAAACGATCATGAGATGGTTTGAAAGAAAAATGGCAAAGAGGCAGTAACTCTAATGGGCGATTTTTTTTAGATATATATACAGGGTGGACCATTTAACGTGACCACCCCAAATATCTCCGTTGCCTTTAGAGTGACGAAAAAAATGTCAGGAGGTAATTTGATTGATTTCGAAGGGCTGATACAGTGGTGAAAAATTCATTTTTGTCAAAATCATAGTTTTTGCGTTCTCAAGGTCATCAATGGTTTTTAAAATGGGAACATGTTTTTTTTATTAAGACGTTGTAGCTGATATTCAGACGAGTCCAACGACCTATGATATCGTGACCTTGAAATGATTTTTCACCAAAATACACGTGTAAAAACGGGAAATCGTGATGGTATTGACAATAAGAATATCCGAATAATGTAAATGAATTTTTTGTGCAGAAAATGAATTGTAACAAATGTTCGAAGTGATGGCCATTAACCTCGACACATTTTTTAAGACGTCGGATGAATGATTCTCTTGACCTTCGAATAGTTTCTGGTGTGATAGCGGCGCAGGCTCTTGTAATTCGTTCTCGCATGTTGGCCGGCGTCGTCGGAACATCATGCTTGACTGTACAATCACTCTGCTTGACTGTACAATACCATTTTCGATACGGTCATTACATGTTACTTTGGATGGATACACTTGTCTACTGATTCTAATATTGGTAGATCGTAAACATTCTTCACTCTACTACAGTTTTACTACGTTACAATGCCAGTATTTACAAACATCAGAAACATCTCCGACTATTGACATTATTGTATCCGTTGGATAACCTGCGCAGCTATCACACCAGAAACTATTCGAAGGTCAAGAGAATCATTCATCCGATGTCTTCAAAAATGTATAGAGGTTAATGGCCATCACTTCGAACGTTTGTTACAATAAATTATCTGCACAAAAAATTCAATTACATTATTCGGATATTCTTATTGTCAATACCATCACGATTTCCCGTTTTTACATGTGTATTTTGGGTGAAAAATCATTTCGAGGTCATGATATCATAGGTCGTTGGATTCGTCTGAATATCAGCTACAACGTCTTAATAAAAAAAAAAACATGTTCCCATTTGAAAAACCATTGATGACCCTGAGAACGCAAAAACTATGACCTTGACAAAAATGAATTTTTCACCACTGTATCAGCCCTTCGAAATCAATCAAATTACCTCCTGACATGTTTTCGTCACTCTAAAGGCAACGGAGATATTTGGGGTGGTCACGTTAAATAGGCCACCCTGTATATATTATATATAAATATATATATATATTAAAAATTGCCTGGAGACTTCAAGAAAAAGAAAATAGGACTTAAGCCTACACTCAACATCCACTCGTTTTTACGCGCGCCCTCTATGCTCCTTCAAATATCATCGAGTATTTCAATATTGACCTCTTGTGGCTCCCTCTCCGCTCGCTTTTTCCTCTCCATCCCCGCGCTGCCGTTCAGCTCGTACACAATCGTATTGTAAACACCATTGGACGGATTGTATCGATACACATATGACGATGTTCCGCTGTTCGAACTATTCACGGCATTGCGACTGCCTTTGTCCCTTGTCCTCGTGCATTCGTTTATTCTTTTTTGGCTCGTGGAGCGTGCATACTAAAAATTCCATTTACGCGGAGATTTCAACGTATCCCGTTGAATGGATAGACGCGCGCCCTCTGGCGCTCGACACTCTTCGGTCGTACTCGGGCGTTAGCGGGCGCGAGAGCGAATCGAAACGCCGGAATATCCCTCAGCGGGCGTGGCCGGGCGAGCTGGTTCATCGCGTAGGCTGCGGAGTGGGAGGTAAACGCGTTTTCGGCGGGCGGGGGGGGGGGGGGAGGAGGGATTCGCGAGCACGTTTTTCGATCTTTACGGATCAATGCATCGAATTGTGATTTTTGTGCGTTGGTGACCGCACATACTTGATGTCTTCGACATCGTTTCTTGGAAGTAAAAGAGCTTGGATAGGTTACCAGTAAAGGTACGGGTAAGAGAAGGATATTGTTCAAAGCTGTTTTCGATGTTTGGGTTAGTTGGTATTTTGGTCGGCTACGCAACCTAACCTTTTTTTTCGCCCAACATTTAGGGTTAGCGAGGCTCCTCTCGCCCTATGCTCTATTCTACCTCCGTCGCTTTTCTTGCCTCGACCTTCGTCCTAGGATTAGTAATCAGGTGGTGTTCTGAAGACAAATAAATACGGCTTCGCAGCTATAATACACATCATTTCACCGAGTACGTGAGTGTTTTTCTTTTGATGAGTTTGTTACCATCGTGGAGCGGCGAAAGAAAGATAACTGTGTGAGCGAGAGAGGGAGAAAAATAGCCGAACACTGGCGATGATAGGCAGAAAATGCTCGACATCCGCGGAGGTGATCATACACACACTTGTCAAGCCAAAGAAAAGTAATATCGTTCTCGCCTACACGCGTGTCCTCACGAGTATAACTCACTTTTGGATGTTGATGTTATTGGAAAAACTAGAATGAAACAAAAACACAAATCCTCATCACGCAGTCACGCGATAGTGCAAGTCACATGGCTTCGGTCGAACCCAATCGACAATGCTACCTCGTGTCATCTATTTATAGAGCCAAAGAGGTACGAAAAACGACAAGCGAGCTATTTCGAGAACCAGAGTAGTACGAAGACCAAAAATCATCCTTTTGTTATCAGAAAGATATACCTAAAGGTAGATACCTCAATTAGATAGTAAGCTCATTTGCATTGTTCTGTTAAGGGCGAAAAATCCTTGACAATGTTCAAAAAATCCATTTTTTTTTCACATATTTCGAAAGTATGATATATTGAGAGTATAATGGAAAATCGAAAAATCGAAGTATGAAATATTTACGAAATTATAGCGTATAGTCGAGAGCACGCCGGGACCGCATGCTGCGAACTAGGGTAACTTTAAACGCGATTATCTCGAAACTGTATTTTCAAAAACTGCTCATTCTATAGCTCAAAAAGTTATTGATCGATCTGGCTGAAATTTTGGGAGGTTTCTCACTATAACATTATCGGAAGGATATACCTAAAGTTTTAAGGTTATCGCGTAAATAAATTACTTTTTTGGGGTAAAAATTGTCGAGAATATGGTCAAAAATATGAAAATTTGATGAAAGAGCCTACTCAATTTTTTAATTTATACTTTTTAATAGTAGTAGTATTTATTTCCACTTGTACACCCTTGCGGTCTTTTACAATCTCCCATCTGTTCCTCTTTTTACAATAAGTTCTCTTTTTACAATGTTGTCTGTTATTTATATTTCTCCTCCACTTTTCCTTCTAGACTTCCCTCCCTGTCTCCTCCTCCCTCTTTTTCCCGATCTTGTAGAATTCCCTGAGCCCCACGCACAGTTCCTCCACTATTTTCTTTCCTTTTAGAGCTCTGCTCCATCCCGCTGCTATTTCTCCTTCCTGTTGTTCCACCCATCGCTGATAATTGCTTTTCACCTCCTGGTCCATTTGTGTCATTACCTCCACGCATTCCCCTGTGTGCGTCAATGTTTCTTCTTCCTTGTTGCACACTCTGCATCTCGTATTCTTGAATCCTTTTTCTTTCTCCTTCCCCACGCTCCCACACCTCATTATACTTTTTAATATTTTTATAGCTATATCCTTCCCCTACACATGTCAATAATCGAAAAATATTTTCGATTTCTGTTTCAGATCAATAGAAAAATTCAGACAAATAGAGCACTTTTCGATATCACGCAAAAAACGCCTAAAGGAATACCGTATAACGCCAACATTTTGTTGTTTAAAAGAAAAATTTAACACTTTAACGTTGTAAAAAGATAATATCAAAATTTTTAAATGATACTATTTTTTTATCACCTTTAAAAAAATGCGTGAAAAATGACTCATTTTCGGGCGTCTAAAGGGTTTTAACCCTTTGAAGCATACATTTTTCCTTACGTGCAATCAGCTCAAAACTTTGTACTCGGGGGTTTTCGGGGTCGCTGATTACAAATCTGCACTCAAAATTTGGAAACTCAAGATGGCGGATCCAATATGACGGACCAAAATGCTCAAAGTAGCTTGATGAAGATGAAACTCCATATGCAGGGGTTTTTTGAATCGTTGAATTCGAATCACAGTTCAAAATTGAACAATAAAAATGGCAGTTCCAATATAGGATAATGAAAGACAAATCTGGCTTGGTCACTGATACTAATCTGAGCTTATAATTTAAACATTTTTAATTCCTGGATTTTGAGCTCGAATTCGTAATCAGCGACCCAAAAAACGTCTCTGAATTCATTTTTTGTGTATGGTTTACCTGCTAGATTAGGCACAATTACATTTATTGTCTAAAAACGTGTTTTTTTGTACTGTAGTGATGATCAACATCCACTAAGTGCAACATAAGCCCTTAATAGTGATATTGTAGTAACAATTGATCTCCTAACATCCTAAATATACATTTACATTCGTTGTTATGCGCTAAAAAAATTTTTTATTCAAGAAAAACAGAGTGGAAGTAGGTGACATACCAGTATGTCACTATGCTTCAAAGGGTTAAGGCCTAAAACTTCATCCAAGTTAGTTTACTAGATTAGCTGTCTTGACGTGTTGGACTTGAGCCTAGCGTTTGATCCAAGCTAAGTTGCTTGGTCATCTGTCTTGACATTGAGTTCAGCTTAAGGGGTTACGTGGGTTTTGAAGCCAAAAAAGCATAATTTCTCTATTTTTTAAAAATATGATATATAAATTATTTTATTCAAAATGTTAAGCACATAAAAAAGCAACATTTCAACAATATTTTTTAAAAAATTCATCCAAAAATTTGGGAAATTCAGTCGGTGGGACCTGGTTTCCGGAGATCCCTCAAAAAAAAGTGTCCTCGTTGTGGTCAGGATAACTCATGATAGCTTTATCTGAAACTAAAAAAACCAAATTTTTTCTGTTAGTAGATAAGTATAGCTCGTGATTGAACGAAGGATTTATAAAAAAACTTGAAATTTGAATTTTTGGCAGAGTTGTATGCAAAATAGTTCAATTTTTGGTACAATTTACACTACGTATAGCCTTGTAAAATTAGTTGTAATCGAAAAAAAAACCTTCGTTCAATCACTAGTCAATGCTATTTTGAAGAAGTGTGCAAAATTTCAATAAGATGCATTAGTTTTTGAGAAATCGTGTCCACCGACTTCAAAAATAGTGTTTTGAGAAAAATGCGTATACCTGCTTCGCTCCCGGCCGGTCTTTCCCAACGGGGGGAATTCCCAAAGGCTCTCTCTCTCCTAGACTTTTAAGTTTTAAGTCCGATTGACTTAAGGGGTGAGGGCTACTTATAACGCCGAAAAAAAACGCTTTTTTCGGGATTTTTTTTTACAGGTTTTATTATTTAGTGAAAAATGTTTTCCCATATGAATAATCAATATTTCTAGTAGCTACAGTAAAATTTTCATTGAAAAATAATGATAAATAAGAGAGATGCAGTCAGTCTGCGAGGGGTCCAGAAAAAAAAGGTGTTTCGCGGTTATCACTGCTGCTCATCACTGGATCATCTGAAACCAAAAAAATTAACGGGGATCATTAGTAAATCATATTGGGCCCAGGATGGACGAAGGGTTAATGAAAATTTCGAATTTTTACAAAATGGCGGATGTTCAAAGTAAACACTTGTTTTTCGACCAAAATTTCACTCATATTTTCAGTTATAAAAAAAAACTATTCACCGCCGATTAAAATCCTTCGTCCATCCAGAGCACAATTATGTACAGAATAAGTGATACAAATTTGAAAACGATCGGTCAAGCCGTTCTGGAGTTACAGTGATCACCGAATTTGAAAACGTGCTTTCGAGAAAAACGCGTTTAAAGTTTTAAGTACAATTTACATGCAAATAAAAAAATTATTTTTGGACTTACATTGAATCATCTATTCCGGCACCATAAAGTGAGACCCTTCCTTCGCCTTAGCAGTCGCAGTATAAGCCATTTTGAGCACAGTAGAAGCAACTTTGAGCACGATTTTGAGCGCAGTAGAAGCAACTTTGAGCACAGCCGCCTCGACACGAGGCGTCTGTGCTCAAAGTTGTATATCTTCATGAATAATCCTCCGATTTGTCTAAAATTTTCAGAGATTACTTTTGAAATGCTGTACTTTGAGAAAATGTAAAAAAAAACGATTTTTTGAAAATTCTGATTAGCCCTCACCCCTTAAAACTTTGGGAGAATATTCTAGACATATTGTACAATTACATAATAAAATTTAAAAAATGAATTTTTTGAAATTTTCAAACCCACTTAAGCCCTTAAGCCTAGAATTTGATCGAAGTTGCTTTGCTAAGTAGGCGTCAGCTTCGATCTAATACCAGGGCTGTAAAGTTCCACAGTGACGACAAACAAAACTATCGTTTCGTCGTATACCATCTCCTTCTCGTGCTCGCCCACAAAATGATGTCCCGTAGTTGATATGCGGCAATTGTTAAGAGGTCATCCTTGCGTCAATGGCTTCAGTTGTGCGAATACTGGGAGAAGATTCGAATGTTCGTGTGTGTTGCAGATACGCGGTGGCCTTCCCGTTTACATTTCCAACGTAGGATTGCTTAGTAGCCAACTCGGAGCCTCGAATTACGCTCGACACCCACATCCTGTATATCGATATGGTTTCAACGCCCACGTCGCCTGATTCATCCTCTCCCGTGCGGATATAACCGACGAAATATTGCGAATGAGCAACTTAGCTCGGCTAAGGCTCACACGGATAACCCCATACGTCTTCTTATTTAAGCAAGAATGGACCAAGTGACCAAAACGCTTACTCCTTCGGCTATTTTCGCTTTCAAATATTGGCTCGGGTTGCGCACCAAGCCATCTTCATGCGTAACCCATAAACGGAATGCTTGAAATACAGTTTTCGTCTTTGCAGAGGCGGAACGTAGTTGCTTTTCGTAAAAATTAACGGAATGGAAGTTGCCCAAGGTGGGTGTGATCGTTGGTAGGAACGGGGTCTGGATGAAATGTGCGTATATAAATATAGATACAGGGAACGTACACACGCACACACACACACACACACACACACCAGCACGAAACTTCCAGACTCCCAAACCCAAGTTGGCCCGAAAGTATGCGGATGCCACAAGTGCCTGGAGAGTATACCAAGAAAGATTCGAGGCTCCATCCTCCCACGAGGGCGACAATTCCCCCTGTCCCTCTCCACCCCCCCCCCCCCCCCCCCCCGCCCAAATGGCTTCGGCAAAGTTGAAAGAATAGCTACGAATCTCCGCGAGAGTAAGATGAATAAGAAGAAGCGACGGGCCACTTTTTTTCTACCCATCCAGCTCTGTGGTGAATTCCCCAGGCTGACAAAGTCATCGCGGACCACAAAAGTAAGTGAAGAAAAAATGTGAATTTCAACGATTATTCAGATTCGAATCGGCTGCGCGACGATCAACGATTGAATCCCTCATCATTCATAGGCCCTGTTATCTCACAGGGATCGTAGGCTGGTTTGGGAGGGCGCGATTATCGTAAAATTTCGGCTGTATGTGGAGGTGGCTTGAAAAATGTGTTGGTATAGAGGCAATGGAAGCTGGAGGGTCTATAGCACAATGGTTATCGCAAGCAGGGGTGGCGAAGGGTCGGCGCGGGGCGGTGGTTGTTGCGGCGGTAGTAGTAACGATCGTACGCGGCCTTGAACGGTGACGTCAAAACTAGAGAGCTCCCCGTGACTCTCCTCGACGTCCAACCTCCCCGTGGCCGACCCGCACACCACCGTCGGGGCGGGGTGCGGGTTCGCCCGTTCGCTATACCCTATCGTGCACCAATCGTTGTTGCCGCTACCACCAAACTCGACAAACGTTCCGGTGTGTGTAACGCGCTCGAGCGAGTCTTGACTGGAGCAGCGCCAAAACCCGGGCTTCATTCATCCTTCAGCCACGGAACAACCGTACAGCCACCCACTACCCCTTCTATCGGGATGGGTCTCTTTCTCTTGGGTCTTGCTCTCATCCGACCTGCCTCCCTGTCCACCGCTCCAAATGTCCCTCTCCGCTATCCGCTTCCTGGCTTCATCCCTCCGACCCTCTCATCCTGACTTCATTACACTCCTGCCTCCATGCGGCTCCTGTCTTCATCCTGCTTTTGCCTCTATCCTGCTTCTACTTCTATTCTTCTGTCTCCAACCTGCTACTGTCATCGTTCTGCTCCTGTCACCAGCCCACTTTTGCCTTCATCCTGCTCCTGCTTCTATTCTACTTCTGTCTTCAATCCGCGGCTACCTTCTCCCTTCCCCTTTCGTCATCCAACTTTCGCCACCATTCCGCTCCTGTTTTAATTCAGCTGCTGCCTTCATCTTTTCCCAGGGCTATAAATGATTCAGGCAGCTGATCCCAACCTGAACCCATCAAGGCCAGGCAACGGATAACAGCCGAACGTCTTTGGATTACGAATTTGGTTGCGTGGACAGCGAATATCTGGTTCGTGTCTATGTCGGGTCATATCGAATTAAGGGGGGGAGATACCTTTACAAGGCTGAAAAATCAATGATTTTGTGGAATTTTTTTGGAAGGGTAATAATTATTGCAGATTTTTTAAACTTTAGCATTTATTAGGATGTACTTTGATCTACCTAAGCGTATTTTTTAAGTTACAAAAAAATAAAAAATGGCTGACATATCCCGCTGGATTTGGAGCAGATCGACTCGGGACTTCGAAAATGGTATACACTCTGGTGCTCGTTGTTTTCATCTGAAATCAATACGGTTGAAGATCTTTATTGAAAACATACATAGTTCGTCTGTAAGCCTAAAAAACAAGTAAAAAATAAACAATTTGGAAAGATTATACAGTTTTTAAATAGACAATGCGATTTTTTTATTAAATTTTTCCTATTTTTTGATATGGAAAAGTACTTTTTTTGGCCGATTTTTTAAAACCATTACGCCTACAGACAAGGTAGTGATGATGTCCAGTCATGTGCCAAATTTGGTTAAGATTGTTTGAATAGTTTTCACGTGAGGATGTATGCCAATTTGAAAAATTTAGTTTAGAGTAAAACGCGTTTACAGTTTGGTCACGGAAAAAGCCAATGATAACAATTATTTATTGGCTAATAGGCGATTCCAGGGCCATACACTAAGCCTTCAACTTCTTCGAAGAATTGATTTTCTTCAGCCATTTGATTTTTTCGTGCCTTCCGAGCCTCTTTGGTCAATAAGAAGATGCGCCGCTCCTGTCGATACACCCGGGGAGCGTCGGCACTGTTGGCGTAATTTTCGCACTGAGTTCCAATTATGATATCCAATGCGAGCATGGTTTTCGATGTATATCCTTCGTTGAATAGTCCAGCCGCAAGATAAGATGCAACTTCGACGATTTTCAGTCCAGAATTCAAGTGCTTCGGTGCCAATATTCGGATCGTTGAGTTGAAACTTTCATTGGTATTTCGAGTATTTTGAGACAGTGTCATCAAGCGTCGAGATGTTGTGCCAAGTTTATGGCTATAACTTCTACACGGCGTCGAATTTCGGTTTAAAATTTTGGTACGATATTTTGAAGACATTGGACTAACATTTTGTGGTAAGAAAAAAATCCATTTTTTGAACATTCTAAAGGTATCTCCTCCCTTAAGGATTGTATACCTAAACCTGCCAGCTTAATTACAGTTAAAAATCCGAATCAACTCCTATAAATTCATAATATCAATAAAATAGATAAATGCATCTCGACAAGTTACGGAGCAACAGTTCGTTATTTGGCCGCATCCAAAAATGGTACAAGAGCAAAGACTGGGCGACATCAGCGATCACTTTTGTCTCTTAGCTCCATTATTTTTTTTTTTCTGTATTCCAACTGACGCTCAGCCATGAACACCAGTCAACGTATCATGCCTTGATCCGCATAACCGGGCTTTTCTCTCGCCAGGAGCCCAGCACAGGAGCAGACGAAAATAGCGAAGAATAAATTTAGTCGGCCAGGCTCTGAAGTCACGAAAAACACGAAGCGGACGGACGAACAAAGGAGCTGTTGAACGTGAGAGAGAGAGAAGGAG
>OZ010711.1:20047910-20056308 GCA_963932345.1 Ophion ventricosus | reverse complement strand
GTAGTGGCATTTCCCTCGGTACTTTTATTCCCGTCTCTTGACACTATTCTGCACTTTTGCGGAACAGTCGTATTATATCGCGCTGTTCGGCCCGCGCTTAAATACGTACGTGCTGATTTCCACTTTAGGAATCCTACTTTGCTGATGATAGTGGTGGTTTCTCTTTTGTTTGCCTTGGATGGTTCTTTTGAAGATACGTGTGCACAGAAAAATGAATTTTCGTAGGGTACGTATGGTGTGTCGTGTCCAAATAATAGTACAAATAAATAAATAAACCGACTTACTATAAAAATAATAATAATAAAAATAATAATAATAATCATAATCATAATGATTAGTGATAGTGTGAATAAGTAAAATGAATTTATTATTTACATGACGCGAAAAATCATCATTTTGAGCAAAAATCAGGAAAATGTCTAAAACCATTTACAGTAGAACCTCGATTATCCGAATTTTCAGTTATCCGAACGCTTTGGCGCCTTATGGAGTTACGTGGGTTTGAAAATTTCAAAAAATCCATTTTTTTAATTTTTATTATCTAATAGTACAATATGTCTAGAATATTCTCCCAAAGTTTGAAGTCAATCGGAGTAAAAGTCTAGGAGAGAGACCCTTTGAGAATTCCCCCCGTTGGGAAAGACTGGCCGGGAGCGACGCAGGTATACGCATTTTTCTCAAAACACTATTTTTGAAGTCGGTGGACACGATTTCTCGAAAACTAAGGCACCTATCTTATTGAAATTTTGCACACTTCTTCAAAATAGCATTGACTAGTGATTGAACGAAGGTTTTTTTTTCAATTACAAATAATTTTACAAGGCTATACGTAGTGTAATTTGTACCAAAAATTGAACTATTTTGCATACAACTCTGCCAAAAACTCAAATTTCAATTTTTTTTTAAATCCTTCGTCCAATCACGAGCTATACTTATCTACTAACGAAAAAAAATTGTTTTGTTAATTTCAGATAAAGCTATCATGAGTTATCCTGACCACAGCGAGGACACTTTTTTTTTAGGGGTCTCCGGAAACCAGGTCCAACCGGCTGAATTTCCCGAGTTTTTGGATAATTTTTTTTTTTTCAATATTGTTGAAATGTTCCTCTTTTATGTGCTTAACATTTTGAATAAAATAATTTATATATTATATCTAAAAAAAAAAGAGAAAATATGCTTTTTTTGGATTCGAAACCCACGTAAGCCCTTATCGGAATGTTCGATCATCCGAACTCAATGATGGTCCTTTTTTTCTCAGTTAAAGTATCGCCCTAAGGTATCCCCCTTTTTTCTCTAATAAAGCTGTTGCCTAACATTTCGAGATGTTTTCATACATTATTGTCTATATGTAACTTCATAACATCACATCGTATATATAATACATTGCATGTATACACGAGAAACATCGTATGTACGAGCGTATTCCAGCGGCGTCTTCCAGCAGTTTGATCCTGGCTTTCAAATTTTGGATGACCATGAGATTATATCTTTATTGCAAGGGCTTCAAGAGGATGACAGTAACTATGATGATGATGATGGCGATTTATCTGACTCGGAAGCGCATAACAAACCGGCTCACAGCGAAGCATTCAGCGCTTTAGAAATCGCCTTGGAATCGTTTGAAACCCACCCAGAAAATAGTCTCACACAACTGCTGTTCTCGAAACGAATTCGAGACTTAGCGGCCAAAAAACTCGCAACTACTATGAGACAGCCAAAAATTGATCATTATTTTAAGCCGCAATTGTGATCTAACTGCATTAGTAGTGGTGGTATAAAAATTGAAACTTTATTCATTGTTAATTGTTATGAAATAAAGAATTCACAATCCTTGGATTGATGAAGAGAATTTTCGATACTATTTATATTATATGAGTTGATTTTTCCTGGAAATCCGAAATCTACTTTCGTTTATCCGAATTTTTCATTATCCGAACGATGTCCGGGCCCAATTAGTTCGGATAATCGAGGTTCTACTGTACTGACATTCTGTGATGTGGTTGTGAACAATAAAATAAGGATCTTTTGGCGCCACCTTTATCTATTAGGTGGTTGGATTTAAAAAAACTACCCGCTGGCATCAGATGGCGTAAGGTAGACTATTTTCTCGAATCAAAAGTTTGCAATATACATGACGATACGTCCATAGAGTTCCACTAAAACGCCATGTGTGATATTTGTGCGACACGGTAACATCATCTATTTTAGTTTTATCTACAATGGCAAGTGTTTTTCTAAATAACACTGACCATTTGCGGGAAGCTACACTTAGAGAAGTGTATTGTGTTTTAAACCATACTTTAACCATATTTTATTTTTCCTTGAGGGAACAAAAATACTTTACAGCCATAGTTACTGCCCAAAATATAATACTATTTAATAATATTTTAGTAGCTGCATAAATTATGCATAAATGTTAACCGCAACCACCAATCTTACAAGCACACGTTGATTGTTAAATACTATATATTAGATGAAGTAAAAAGTTCTGAGCGTTTTTTCGCTTTATTTCGACGATGAAATTAACATAATTAGGATTATCCGATTTAGATCAAATATGCGCCGTTTTATTCGATAACTTTTGTCCATTTTGAAGGCAATTTCATAATTCCGCGATTGAAGAAGTCCTCGTCCCTATTGGTAAAAAAACTTGACCAGCTCATTTTCACAAGCCTCTCTTGAGGCCAGTTTTGTACCATCAAGAAAATTTTGCAAATGCTTGAAAAGGTGATAATCGCTTGGTGCCAGGTCTGGACTATACGGCGGGTGCGATAGAACCTCCCATCCAAGCTCTCGGAGCTTCTGGCGCGTCGTTAAAGATGTGTGCGGCCTGGCGTTGTCTTGATGGAACACAACACCCTTCCTATTCGCCAATTCTGACCGCTTCTGGTCGATCGCCTGCTTCAATCTGGTCAGTTGTTGACAGTAGAGGTCCCAATTGAGTGTTTGGCCCGATGGGAGCAACTCATAGTGGACGATTCCCTTCCAATCTCACCAAATACACAGCAAAACCTTCTTGGCCGTTAATCCGAGCTTGGCGATCGTTTGGGCCGGCTCACCGCGATTGGACCACGATCTGTTTCGGCTGTTGTTCTCGTATGTGACCCATTTTTCATCGCCAGTCTCCATCCGCTTCAAAAATGGGTCGATTTCATTACGTTTCAGCAAAGAATCGCAGGCATCAATTCAATCCAAAAGGTTCTTTTGCGTCAATCCGTGTGGTACCCATGCATCGAGCTTCCTCTTGAGACCACCCTTATGTAAATGGTTCCAAACGGTTTTCTGGCTAATCTTCAGTTCCTGGGCAATGGAATGAGTGCTCACGTGCCGGTCCGACTCGACGATTTCCATGATTTTATCGACATTTTCGACGATTGGCCTACCAGAGCGTGCCTCATCTTCGACGTCCATATTACCAAAACGGAAACGTTGGAACCACCGCTTTGCTGTTGCATTCGATACTGTATTGGGTCCATAAACAGCACAAATTTTTTTGGCCGCCTGCTCCGCCTTTTCACCTTGGTCGTAGTGGTGCTGAAGAATGTAACAAATTTTCTCTCTTTTTACCTCCATTTTGGAACGCTGTAACACACAACTGGCTTCGCCAAACACAAAACTGTCGAGTAACTTTTTTTGAAGCATAATGTCACCTTTAAATCGCCGTATAGTATGACAGGATGCGATATATACATCGTGAGATATGGCTCACTAAAGCCATCTAGCAGAAAACGCTCAGAACTTTTTACTTCACCCAATAATATAGTAAGTTTTCACAAAATGGATATTACCTTGCACTATCAAAAATTAGCAAAAAATTATTTAGAGAACTACAATATATATATTTACATTGAAAAAAAAACTTACTTGTGATTTGCGACGATCTTTATTGTCATCCGTACTTATATGATACGACCTGCTATACAACGTGTGTAAATTGAGTAATAAGACTGTTTTTCTCAATTTTTTTATTCGAATAGAATTACAATTCAATATTGTCTCCTTCAACATATCTTCCTTGTTTTGTCGTCGACAATTTTGTCGACATTTTCGTGATTCTGTCGACATTTTCATCGGTTCTTGAAGATAATTCACGCAGCCCCCCCCCCCCCCCCCCTCTAGACAAAACAGTCCAAACGCGCTGCAACGTACAGTCGTTTCACAATAAAGTCATTCGCATTACTTTATGAACACACCTTGCAGTTGTGTTAACCATATTACGAATGGTGTGTCAATAAATTATAGGGAATTTTACTATTCCCTCTTTTACCATGGTAGTTTGTTGTAAATACCATGGACTTTTCACTCTCGGTATGCTTTATTATTTCCTGGCAAAGAAACCGCCCACTAAAACGCATCGTTTACTAGAGGAAGTTCATGCCGAATATAGTCCATCGTGTACAACGTGCGAAGAGTGCTTTCGCCCCTTCCAAAGTGGTGATTTATCTATGGACAACAAGAAGCGCGGAAAACCACACAAAAGAAGGGTGTGGTGTATTGCGAGCTGTTGCGAGCGTCGAAAACCATTACTGGGGATCGTTATCGACTGCAACTGATACATTTGAAGCGAGCTCTGCACGAGAAGAAGCCGGGATAGAAGAATCACCCTGACAAGTTGATTTTGCAGCACGACAACGCCAGGCTGGATGTTGCCCAACTGGTTAAGATTTCTTTTTGGTACTTGCTCATCGGAGAATCCAACTCAATAAGCTAGCCGATACTGCAGCAACAGAAGGTAATATTTCGGGAAAAGATACTCAACCACTAATTTCGAATGGAAACTTGGTATAAATATTCTTCAAAACGAATAATGAAAAGCATATTTTAGGATTCTTTAAAACAACCCCTAATTAGGAATGCAACAGGGTGTTGAAGTTTGTATGGGAAAATCGAATTCCCTGCTTTTGAAGATATGTTCCTTAAAGAGTGTAGACGTGCACTAAGAAAGGATTAGCTTCTCGCATGTTCAACTATACGTGGGCTGTTCGAGAGTATCGAGTGCCCAAAGCTTGAATGTGTTTGCCGAAGGCCATAAATCATAAAATGTTGTCCACAGAACTCTATTGCAAAGCCATATATTGGGTGAAGTAAAAAGTTCTGAGCGTTTTCCGCTGGATGTCTTTAGTGAGCCATATCTCACGATGTATACATCGCATCGGGTCATACTATACGGCGATTTAAGGGTGACATTCAAAAAAGGGCGCTTCAAAAAAAGTTCTTTGACAGTTTTGTGTTTGGTGAAGCCAGTTGTGTGTTACAGCGTTCCAAAATGGAGGTAAAAAAAGAGAAAATTCGATACATTCTCCAGTACCACTACGACCGAGGTGAAAAGGCGGAGCAGGTGGCCAAAAAGTGTGCTGTTTATGGACCCAATACAGTATCGAATCCAACAGCAAAGCGATGGTTCCAACGATTCCGTTCTGGTAATATGGACGTCGAAGATGAGGCACGCTCTGGTAGGCAAATCGTCGAAAATGTCGATAAAATCATGGAAATCGTCGAGTTGGACCGGCACGTGAGCACTTATTCCATTGCCCAGGAACTGAAGATTAGTCAGAAAACCGTTTGGAACCATTTGCATAAGGCTGGTCTCAAGAAGAATCTCGATGTATGGGTGCCACACGAATTGACGCAAAAGAATCTTTTGATGCCTGCGATTCTTTGCTGAAACGTAACGAAATCGACCCATTTTTTAAGCGGATGATGACTGGCGATGAAAAGTGGGTCACATACGAGAACAACAGCCGAAAAAGATGGTGGTCCAATCGCAGTAAGCCGGCCCAAACCATCGCCAAGCCCGGATTAACGACCAAGAAGGTTTTGCTGTGTGTTTGGTGGGATTGGAAGGGAGTCATCCACTATGAGCTGCTCCCATCGGTCCAAACACTCAATTCGGACCTCTACTGTCAACAACTGACCAGATTGAAGCAGGCGATCGACCAGAAGCGGTCAGAATTGGCCAATAGGAAGGGTGTTGTGTTCCATCAAGACAACGCCAGGCCGCACACATCTTTAACGACGCGCCAGAAGCTCCGAGAGCTTGGATGGGAGGTTCTATCGCACCCGCCGTATAGTCCAGACCTGGCACCAGGCGATTATCACCCTTTCAAGCATTTGCAAAATTTTCTTGACGGTACAAAACTGGCCTCAAGAGAGGCTTGTGAAAATGAGCTGGTCAAGTTTTTTACCAATAGGAACGAGGACTTCTTCAATCGCGGAATTATGAAATTGCCTTCAAAATGTACAAAAGTTATCGAACAAAAGGGCGCATATTTGATCTAAATCGGATAATCCTAACTTTGTTAATTTCATCGTCGAAATAAAGCGAAAAAACACTCAGAACTTTTTACTTCATCTAATATTTCTGTAGACAACAATAACATTGTATGATACTGGATTTGAACATTAGCACTCTTATACTACTATTTCATTAATTACCAACCCTTACCTCAGTCAGTCAATCTACCGCTGTACCTGAGATATATGAAACTCCACCTTTTGTTCTTTATTTCTTACCTTTTTTGTCTCTTTCTTTATCTCATCTCTGGATCAAATCCTAAAGTCCACGCGGACCAAGTCACCGGCAAAAGCTACTACATATATATGTTCATTCGTAAATTGGGTGAGGATTCGTTCGTCAGACGGGGCTCCGTTACGACTGAATGAAATTAGAAACCCGACTACACTGATCATTTCGTAATCGCATAGTCGTTTGAACCCACTCTCGTTCTATAATCCCACCCCCCCCCCTGTCCCTCCCCGCGACTGCCTTGCCCGGCGGTCCTCTCGCTCTTTGTCTCTCCCCTCGGCGCTCGATCGTTCTCGCGAAGCGAGTTGTTGTGTAGCACACATAAAGGAGTAGTGAGAAACGCGTGGGCAGTGGTGAAAAAGGGGTTGCAGTTGGCGGGGATCATTTTTGTGAATGGGACGACGACAACGACGACGACGACGACGCCGCCGCCGCCGACGACGCCGCCGACGACGACGACGACGACGACGACGACGACGACGACGACGACGACGACGGAGGGCTTACACACTTTTCCTGTCAGTGGAGTGGGAGTCGAATCAATATGGCGGGCCGCGCCCCTCACCGGGACTGATGTGACGTCAGGCGACGCCGCCACGCTCGGGGTAAACACTCACACACATAGAGACGTGTATTTTCCTCAACCGCTCGGTCCGCGTCCACCAACCCTCCCAACCCCTCGGCCGCCGTTGCCGTTGCCGCTGTGCCGCTATTGCCGACGCCCCGTACACAAGACGCGCACGAAGCGAGCGTGTGTGTGTGTGTTGGAGGGGGTCTTGGGTGAACGAGGAAACTCTTGAGAAGTTGGCTCGATCCGAATTTTTTCTTTTTCGACCCCGCTGTCAATATATATAAAGGGTGTCTGAAAATCACCTGACATTTTTAATTGAGCGCCATTTTTTTTGTTCTGGCCAACATAGAGTACTAATCTTTGACAGCTGGCATTAGGAAGTATTGAGGTTTAGTCATGGAGAATTGCACGATCGAGCAACGCATAGAAATTGTGAAAATTCACTACAAAAATGGTGAAAATGACGGTTCGAAAGGTTCACACGCCATTTGACGCCATTGGACTTCTTTATTTGGGATTTTCTGAAAGGATAAGTGTATGCCAATGATCCACCGACCATTCCGGAGCTCAAGGAAGCAATTGGACGCACCATTAAGGCGTTACGTGGGTTTGAAAATTTCAAAAAATCCATTTTTAAATTTTATTATCTAATAGTACACAATGTCTAGAATATTCTCCCGAAGTTTTAAGTCAATCGGAGTAAAAGTCTAGGAGAGAGCCTTTGGGAATTCCTTCCTTTGGGAAAGATCGGCCGGGAGCGACGCAGGTATTCGCATTTTTCGCAATACACTATTTTTGAAGTCGGTGGACACGATTTCTCAAAAACTAATGCACCAATCCTATTGAAATTGTGCACACTTCTTCAAAATAGCATTGACTAGTGATTGAACGTAGGTTTTTTTTTTATTACAACTAATTTTACAAGGCTATACGTAGTGTAAATTGTACCAAAAATTGAACTATTTTGCATACAACGCCGCCAAAAATTCAAATTTCAATTTTTTTTTAATCCTTCGTTCAATCACGAGCTATACTTATCTACTAACAGAAAAAAAATTGTTTTATAATTTCAGATAAAGCTATCATGAGTTATCCTGACCACCACGAGGACAATGTTTTTTGAGGGGTCTCCGGAAACCAGGTCCCACCGCCTGAATTTCCCAAATTTTTGGATGAATTTTTTTTTTAATATTGTTGAAAAGTTGCTCTTTTATGTGCTTAACATTTTGAATAAAATAATGTATATATTATATTTTTTTAAATAGAGAAAATGTGCTTTTTTTGATTTCGAAACCCACGTA
>OZ010711.1:19972910-20045410 GCA_963932345.1 Ophion ventricosus | reverse complement strand
TAGAAATATGTAGGGGTTAAAAGTCGAAAAACTTGTATAACTTTGAAACATTTCGTTATATTTTAACAAAACCATTTGAGAGAGTTAGGGGATTACACCTAGATGGAATTTAAAAAAAAATCGATTTTTCGTTTTCGACGGATTCTTATGATATAACCTTTCAAAAATATTCTCTGAAAATTTCAAGTCGGTCCGTTGAAAATTGGGGGAGTTATGAGCGTTTACAGATAGATATTTTATCTACGTATATACCTGACGTAAAACTTTAAACGCGTTTTTCTCGGAATGACTTTTTCAGAATCGGTGACCAAAATATCTCAAAAACAACTAAACCGATGTGCTTCGAATTTCACAGACATTTTTTTGTATATCAAAAGGCAGTCCTTAATCGAAGGATTTATTTTTCAATGCATACTTTTTTTTATATCAAGGAAAATAGAGTGTTTTTTTTTCACCGAAATTTCGACGATCACTTTCGATCGACGACCATTTTTTCAAAAATCATTATTTTATTGAATCCTTCGATTAAAGACTAAATAATACGGCACAAAAACTAAATTCATTTGGTTTTTTCATTTCAGATGATTTGTTCCCGAGCAGAAGTGGTCACCGCGAAGGACCTTTTTTGCACAGCGGTCTGTGCAATTTACTGTATGTCCGTCGTTTATAAATATTTCCCAATAAAAAAATTGTCAAAGATACTTGAAATGATACCCTTTACTATGAAAAAAAAAGTTAAAAACCTGCACCCATTTCCACAAAAAAAATTCACGAAAACATCTCTTTTTTCCGGCTGCGAACTAGGTGTAACCCGTTTAAAAGAAGTAGAAAAAACGTGTTTTTGCTTTTTACGAAAAACTGCGCTTAAGGGGTGGACTACCTCTGTATGATACCATTCCGCGTACCCTCTTCTAGAAATCTAGAAGATACGTAATCTTTTTAACGGCGGAAAAACGGTTTTTAGGGGTGAAATTCACCCTCAAAGTCAAACACCTATCCAGTATGATTTTGTCAGTTTCGCATATTTCTAATCGAGATATTTCATCGAAACCAACTGGAGGATAATCCTTTTGGGAAATAATGAAGAGTGGATTTTTTTTCAATTAAAACCGGATGAATTGTTAGAAATGTATACTGGTTGAAAATTGAAACACTTTTATAACATAAAAGTATTCTTTTTATTTCAACAAAACTATTCGTATTTGACAAAGCTCCAAAACGTAGGAGATACCTGTTTTTTCCCGCAAAATCGTCGCTTGAGAGGCAAAGCACCCCTATATTATACCATTTCCGATGTCCCCATCCGATTTTGTGCCGTTTGAGAGTCTGTTGTTCTTTATCGAAATTTAAACCACACCAATTTTTTTTATCTTATAGAGAATAATGTAAAATCGACGTCTTTCATTTTCAACACCAAAAATTCTTAGAAATCATTTGAAAAAGAAAAGTACATTTTGACAAAAGTTCATTTAATTCGACCAGGATCTATTTGCGTGAAATAATTTTTTTCGGAGCCTTTCACGACCTGCTACAATTACATTTGTTTCGAGTATATATGTTTTATTTATTTCGAACATTGCTTGGTGTGGACAATTCAATTAATATGTATTTTTATCACAATACATTATAAATGTGAACGTATACGAGGTAGATTTGAATAAAACATATCTTTATTTGCACGCAGAAAATGGATCTGCAATTAAAATATATTGTTATTCCGGAAGAATAAAAACTGTATTTGAATAACGAATATTTTGATTTACAACCAGCAAATTTACCACATTTTCTCGTATATAATTCATACTAGCTGTATGCCCGCGGCTTCGCTCGCGGAAACTATAAGAATTGAACAGTTTAAAAAAATTTTAATCGATATGTTGTACGTCCATCGATATGTTGTTACGCCCATTGATGTTCACTCATAAATCAACAAACTGTACAAAGAGTGCATACCTAATTTATGCGAAAAAAGCTGCGGACAGAAAGCTAGACTTTAATACAGCACTTCTTTGTATATCACATTTCAGTACCAGGTGTACAAGTATGAAATGCGGATTTTTTTTCTAAAAAAATCACGTTAAATTCGGAAGAATGATAAAAAATGCTTTATTCAAAGTATGCTCCATCGCTTGTTATACATTTTTCCCATCTTTCGGGCAATTTGTGAATACCATGCTATGTGTAAACACCCATAAAGGGAACAAAAATAAAATTGGAAATAAAACTACTACTACTAGAAAAGGATCAAATAAACGCATTAGTTGATTACAATAAATATTTTTTATCGATGGAATATGTATAAATGTTAATAAAAAGAGCGATAAATAAGTGCAATTCCTTTTCCAGGATAATGAAGCGTTCGTTGTACAGGCAGTTAATTCTATTAGTGAGGATACGAGCGTTTTGTACCATGTTACGTCTCGCGTTACGTTGTTATCACACGCGAGACTATATATATATATATTCATCGCGCATCGAATAAACGTTATCTCAAGCGAGCCCCGCGAGCATCAGCGTACAATTAAGAACGCTCCTTGAACGACGTCTCTCGTACGTATACCGATGGCTGCCTGACACGTGATGCACCTCGACTACTAACTCACTAGCTCGCTCGCCGCGTTGTCCGACTCAACGATACGCCTCCACTCGGGCCAAGCTCACCGCGCAGTACTCTTGTTTTTGTTTCTTTTTCGTCGCTCTTTTTCTCGTCCACGTTGCTTTCTCATTTATGACTCGTGAATTCTGTGATGGAACGTATGGCGTTAATCCAACCGCTTGCGGCTAAGATAAGATCGATGTTGTTCGCTTTTATTTTTGCACGAAAGAAAAAACTTAATTTTTTGTATTTTTCCAATTTGGTTATCAGGAGATTGCGAATTCGCGAAGATGCAAATAGTTCGAGAGAAATAAATTCGTAAAGACGTTGAGGAATTTCCGAAGGAAAAAATATGTTTGAGTTTTATGTGGAATTTTTTTTGTCGGCTATTTTTTAAAGCCGTTGCATCGGTGCTCTCTCTCTCTCTCTCTCTCTCTCTCTCTCTCTCTTTCTCTCTTTCTCTCTGCGTAGACGAAGATCAATTAAAAGACCTTGGAATCAATCGTCGACCTCCTGATCCACTAACATTTTTTCCCCTCTTTCTCTCTCTACCCTTCTTCCTCATTACAACCCCTCTCTCTCTCTCTCGCTCTCTCTTTCTTTTATTCTCTTACACTGAAAACTCCGAAGTATCGATTTTAAACGTAACGGCGAATGTTTTGACTCCTCCAAGTGCATGCCGGTTGAATAAGTCAAACACGGATGATGGATCCCTATGCGCGTATACACGTAGAACGGTTGTTCCACTTATAGCCTCCCGTCAATGCGAACGAGACAACACGCCGAAGGTGAACAAAGCCGTTTCGACAAGACGACAATTATTTTGCGTTCGACAGTCCCTCCCGTAGAACAATTATTATTATTGTTTTTCACGTTGTTTTTTCTTTCATTAATGCTGTATTTTACAAAAAATAAGAAAATAATAAGTTTCATTTAAAATAAAGGGTGTCTCGAAATGACCTGACATTTTAAATTACGCGCCATTTTTTTTGTTGTTGCGGCGACCATAGAGTACTTATCTTTGACAACTGGCATCGGGAAGTATTGAGGTTCTAGTCATGGCGAATTACACGATCGAGCAACGCATAGAAATTGTGAAAAATGCAATATGAAACAATGCAGTTATTGCAGACGAAGTTTCATGGTCGTGTTATCTCACGCCGCGGCGATGATGTGAATTGGCCACCAAAATCGCGCGATTTGACGCCATTAAACTACTTTCTTTGGGATTTTCTGAAAGGAAAAGTGTACGCCAATGATTCACAGACCATTCCGGAGCACAAGGAAACAATTGGACAAACCATTAATCAAATTAATCCGCAATTATGTCAAAATTGTTATTGAAAATTTCGTCAAAAGAGTGAACGTTTGCAAACAGAGACGAGGTGGCCATTTATCGGATATTATGTTCCACACATAACCTCCATGTTTGTACCTTATATTAAAATAAAAATATTCATAATTTTCAAATAAATGATACGTTTTATAAATAAATTAAAATGTCAGGTCATTTAAATATAACGTAAAAAAAAAACTAGTGTGAGACTTTTTTTCATTAATGCTGACTCTTACAGGTAGTAAGGAAAATGAATGGAATTTTATTTATTAATATTATTATTGTTTATGTGTACTTGGATGTCATCAAAATAAACAATGAACTATATATTTGTTTGTTTATTTATTTATATATACCAGGTGTACAAGTATGAAATGCGGATTTCAGACAACAGATGGTACACCAATGCAGTTTGTGCTATAAAGATTTGACACTGCGCCATTTTGTTGTGTCATCAACAAGTGTCAGACGCGCACGAGTGATAAATTGGAAAAGTGTGTGCATAGTGTTGTGTTGTTGTGTTCAATATGTCGAAATTTATACCGAACAAAGAGCATTCGCGGACAGCATAAATTTTTTGTTTTCATTTGAAGAAAACTGCTGCTGAATCATAACGATTACTTCGAGAAGCTTATGGTGAACATGCTCCATCGCAAGATACGTGTGAGCGATGGTTTCGGCGTTTCAAAAGTGGTGACTTCGATGTTGCAGACAAGAAACATGGAAAACCGCCAAAAAAATACGAAGATGTGAAATTGCAAGCATTGTTGGACGAAGATGATTCGCAAACACAAAAACAACTCGCCGAGCAATTGGGCGTTAGTCGATAAGCTGTTTCCAATCGGCTACGAGAGATGGGAAAGATTCAGAAGACCGGTAAATGGGTACTACATGAGTTGAACGACAGGCAAATGGAAGAGCGCAAAAACACATGTGACATTTTGCTCGCTCGGTACAAAAGGAAGTCGTTTTTGCATCGTATAGTTACAGGGGATGAAAAGTGGATTTATTTTGAGAATCCCAAGCGCAAAAAATCATGGGTAGACCCAGACGCACCATCCACATCGACCGCAAGACCGAATCGCTTTGGCAGAAAGACGATGCCCTGTGTTTGGTGGGACCAGAGGGGCGTGGTTTATTATAAGCTGTTAAAATCTGGGGAAACGGTTAATACTAAACGTTACCAACAACAATTGACCGATTTGAACCGTTCGCTGGTTGAAAAAAGGCCAGAATACCGAAGAGGCAACACAAAGTCATTATTCTTCATGACAATGCTCCATCACATACGGCAAAGCCGGTTCGCGACACGTTGGAAGTACTCAGCTGGGAAGTTCTACCCCATGCGGCCTACTCACCAGACTTGGCTCCTTCCGATTACCACTTGTTTGCATCGATGGGTCACGCACTTGCTGAGCAGCGCTTTGGTTCGTACGAAGATGTGAAAAAATAGCTCGATGAATGGTTCGCAGCAAAGGGGGAAGATTTTTACTAGCGTGGTATTCACAAATTGCCCGAAAGATAGGAAAAATGTATAACAAGCGATGGAGCATACTTTGAATAAAGCACTTTTTATCATTCTTCCGAATTTGACGTGTTTTTTTTTTAGAAAAAAAATCCGCATTTCATACTTGTACACCTGGTACATACAATTATTTCGCTCTTCAGTTCGTAGAGTGTACATTTTATTTATTTACTTTCATCACTAAAATCATACATTTCGTATTTTGTGCTTTTTGTATTATTCAAGTCGTTTTCTTTTCTCGGAAGAGGAGATCTTTACAGGAGCTTGCGGAGAGGGAATTACAAGGAAGGTAGAATTTGAGCAATGTTTAAAATCGGCCATTTTTGTTTTCTCGCGAATTATTATACGACGAAGGCGATGGAAGAGAGAGGGAGAGAGGAGGTGGATGAGGGGACAAGGGAGATTCAACCGGGAAAAGTCTTGCCTACACGTAATCGATATGAAAAGATAGAGTCCGCGCTATTGTATAACCGAGTTAAACGCGTACATTTGTCCTCCGCGAGTTTCCCTCGATCCTCTCGTGTAACCTCCCCCGTCCCCCGTCGCCGTTCCGCTACGATTTTTCAGAAATGTCGAATAATCTTGATGCGATCGTATATTCGTATATTAAAAGGTGTAATCGTTTACTTCCTAAATATAATCATTATCATTTTTCTTCCGACTTTTTCCCTTCCGTTTTGTTTGCGATCGGTTTTGGGTATTGGGTCTGCTTATTTTCCACTTGGCGATCCTCGAAGTCATAAGTTTCGAGAAATCCCATTCATTCGCGAGTCGAACGAGGGGCAATAAGAACACGCGGAACTAGGAAAAGCGAGGAATATAGCGGAGGTAGAGAGAGAGAGAGAGAAAGAGAACGAAGAAAAAAAAAAGAACTTTAGAGTGCGAGCTATTGTAGTATCGTAAATTAAACACGAGACCTAGAAGCTATTGAGTAGTCGACACGGGCATCGACCGCCCGGTAAAGGTTACGAGCGAGCGAAAAGCGTTTCTGCAGTGAATACCGCCAGCTGTCACTGTGCAACGACACACACACACACACACATACGCGCGCGGAACAAAAATCAACGGGCGTCCACGCGCGAGAGCGAGACAGCGATGGAGTGGTGGGGATTAAGGCGCGCGCGAAAGAGAGAGCGCGTAAGAACGGTTTGGGCGGTGGGGGGTGCAACGCCTCCGCGCGGGCCGCGGAGTGGGAGAGAGACGGAGCGCAGTCGCTGCCGAGCGGTCGGAGCGAGAATATCGAAAATCTTTGCCCCCCCCCCCGCCGCGGGCGCTCTACTCGTTTCAATCCTTCTCTTTCCCCTCCACCCTCACACGGATGACGTCAGGCCGTGTCTCTTTAAAAAGTCCGACAAGCAAACTTTGTTTTTATATGTGTCTCTCCGCACGTAAATCGCTCTAGGCATACTCGATCGAGGGAATTGACGTATGTATATCCCAAGAGCGTCGCGCGTACTATGCTTCTTTAAATGCATCGACGTACGGGTTATTGTGCGCTACGCGGGGACGAACGGGGTACGGACGACAAAATACGTCATCGAATATCAGTGTTGGTGGGTCATCGGGCTATATGATGCTTCGAATTCACAGACCATATATATATATATATATATAGGTTCTGTACTTTTTATTGCTTAGCCCCGACTACGTATGTACATCCGGTTAACGTTACACACGCACACAACCACGAATGCGGTATCTCGTACGACGTGTCGCTCCTTCGCATCGCACGAGCACACAGACACAAATGGAGAACTCCTGTTTGCGAAGAGTTCTCAAGGAGCTATACATACCTCGTATTTGAAGAATTACCGTCCATTATTTATTCTGTATGTTTACAGACGTATCTTGCAGAAAACAAAATTCACAGTCCGAAATTTATTGCAAAATAATTAAATAAGAAATGCATCTAGTCAAAGTATCAATTAAAAATTAACGACAGATATTTATCCGCCTTTTTGACGACATGTGTTTAAAAAAAAAAAGTCGATTTTCAGCGCGTCTGGACTTAAGTAACCCGTAACGATTCGCATCATCTCCAAAGTGCGCCCCCACCGTAACGGAGCGACAGCAACAAACTTCTGCTCCCCCCCTCGCGCCTCTGTGTTTACACGATCCCCCGCTGTTCTTCGCACGGGCAAGTTTTCGGCATTTCACCGCATGTCGGCGGCAACCACCGACATGCGGTGAAGGGGATAACTGTTGAATACGCAATGCCTCAGCGAGAACTTTGCCACAAATATACATACGAGCGCGAAGTTGCGCATACGAAGTGCTCGAAATAATTTTACACGCGGAAAATCTTCCCGACTCTAGAAAGTTATTTTCTACTTGTCATTCTCAAATAAAACAAATCCAATATTTTTTTCATTCACCTCTCGTTTGCCATGCGCCGAAATAATTACGACTTCGCGAAGAGAAAACTCGCGCGCCGCCAAAGATCGTGTCGTGTCTTCGAGCCCCAAGCGTAACCTCCGTACTCGATCTCTAAAAAAAAAACAAGCCGATCGAAGGGAATTATCGAAATCGAAGCGATGACACAAACGATACTTTACATACGCCCAACCTGCGACGATGAATAATGTTTGACCGGTATTCTCGAACGTAACACTCCAATAGAAGGATCGATCCGTTGACGTCATCGGTAAAAGGTGTGTATGTGCGCACACACACACAATGTATAGATTGGGCTCACGGAGGAGCTTAGCGATTCGCTTTTGCACAGCTGTAAAAGCCCCTCCCGGCCGACACTCGTTCTTGTAAAGTGTCTACCCCCCCCCCCCCCCCCCCCTTCGCATATATATATATATATATATATACGAGCGGAGGTTATTATTCGAACTCTGGTTCCTATTTGATCGACGAGAATTGCGCATACCTCCTGGCTGCCTCCAGTGGTTATCCCATCTGCCCACACACACACACACACACACACGCTATGCACCGAGTGTCAACTGAATCCGCAATCGGTTTTACATTCGGGACACGTATCCTCGATCGCACACACAGCCTCGTATTTCACAATCACGGTAATTCGCTGCTATGTATAGATACACACGAATATATACGCACACTCATGCTGCCTATATCATCTCCATCCGAAGGGGTATTTTTATTATCCCTTATACCGATCGACACGACCTTTCAATTCGGGAAAACAGATTGAGTGTTGGATGTGTTCTATCTATGCATTGAAAAACCGTAAACTATATGTATATATAAATATGATATATGCAGAAAAGCAGCAAAGATAAATCAAATGAAAAGCGCTTTTGTACGCAAGCAATATCGTTCACGTGGTCGTTTTACGAACCCTCAACATTTTGCCGAAACCTTTACATTTTGATATTTCTGTGTCTGTGCATATGATTTTTTGCTCCGAAAAGATACGAATGAAATTTGCATTGAATAATCGCTTAACCGGGGGCTAGTCCCTAAAAAGTGGACACTCGAGGTTCGCATGTAAAAAAGTGCTGTTGACCTTGAATTCAGGTTGACGTCTCAACATAAAAAACTGACATGACCAAAATGTAGATCATTGCTGGAGCCACAATTTTTTTGAATTTTTTGTCTACCATCAAGATTTACAGTTTTCGAGTGTCCGATTTCTATTGGCTAAGCAGTTCATATATTCATACGTTCATATATATCTATATAGATATAATATTGAGCAACCGAGCGTCTAAATCAAGAAAAGTGTCCACTAGCGTCATCTGTGCAACCCCGTCCCAATCGCGCTCTCGTCTACTCGCCCAAATTATTCGTTTACCACAAAACGAGCCGTCAATTTGTTCATTATTTTCTCGTCTTTAAACCACAGGGATTTTCGTTTCCAAATTGTTCGTCGTTTGTCATTCGATCACAATATTCTTGATAAATCGTTGTAAGTACAGAGCAGAGTTGTATGTTTTTTTTCGGATTTTCTTCTTTTCTTTTTAAATTCGCCAGTCATCGCGAGACCGATTCAGCTCGCGTATCTCCCGGTTGACAGTTTTGTTTATTCAACTCGCTCGTTGCAACTCGCGATCGTTCGTACGATCGTGGTATATCGTCGATTCGCATCGGTGAGTCAAGTGTAACCTCCTATTATCTCCGGCTGCCTCTTTCACGATCTCCGGAGCAACGTTTTCTCCGACCGCCAGTAACCTAACCTCACTTTCGATACGATCGCTCTCATTTTTTTGCCCCGCTAATTTTTCCCGTACTCGAAACTTTCTTTCTTCAATACCGAATTTGGATCGTACGATGTGCGTGTTTTTCTCTCGCTCTCTTCACCACGCGATTCCAGGCTGGCCGATATGGCACCTGCGAACAAAAAGTGCACTGTAACGATGCGTTTCCCTGTGGGGCCTGTGCACCGCCTCTATGACACATGTGTATCGTGCCTGTATACCGTATTTACGTGTAACAATATTCTTATGCTACAATAACGTTATCCCCTGTCCGTTACAACTCTTGTCAATGTTTTCATGTTCTCGTAGAACTCAACTTCAGACGAGAAATAATGGCTGACTCGGCTACCGACTCTGGTAAGATAATCATGATGGAGGTGGACTATAGCAATAATTGCGACACCAAAATTCCCGAGTGCAAGAAACTGGCCAATGAAGGAAAACTTCACGATGCTCTGGATCAATTGTTGGCGCTGGAAAAACTTGCCAGAACGGTAAATGAAAACAAAAAGAAAGGAATACGAAGGGACATTGGAAATGATGAAGAATAACAATCTTTTGTTATTTATTTATTTAAAATAACAAACAAAAACAACAAAATATATAAATTAACATAAAAAAGTATTATGGTTAATATTATTATTATATTGAATGTCCGTATGTCCATCTATATATATATTAATAATTGACACTGGAAAAATTCGCTAGAATGATAAGTGAAAAAAAAAATACAAAGGGACATTAGAAATTATCAAGATAAAAAATAATAAAATAAAGTAACAATCATACATGATGAAACTACCCAAACAATATAAATAGAGATATGATTCATGTGTAAATTAATGTACTATATTCAACTAGAAATAATGAAAATAATTAAATATATAGATGTATACATATATAGGCATACGAAAGGACATTCGATTTAATAATAATAATAATTTTGTATCGATGGTATAGAAAATTTGACGATCACGTCTGTATTTTCAGGGTGCCGACATGGCGTCGACATCGAGGATCCTTGTAGCCATTGTGGAGATATGTTTCGAGGCTAAGAACTGGTCGGCACTGAACGAGCACATAGTTTTGTTGTGTAAGAGGCGATCGCAACTGAAGCAAGCAGTAACGAAAATGGTTCAGGAGTGTTGCACATACATAGACAAAACGCCGGATCGGGAGACGATGATAAAGCTGATTGAGACTCTGCGCTCGGTTACCGAAGGAAAAGTACGAGTCGAACTCGCGTCACATTAGCTTACCGATAAAATTAAATGTAGAAAAGGATATTGCGAGGATACATCGATCGGGAACTTTTTTTTTCTTTGTGGCCTGATTTTGTAGAGAGATGAAAGAAACGAATTTATCTTTTTGGCAGATCTACGTGGAGGTGGAGAGAGCCCGTCTTACTCACCGATTGGCGAAGCTAAAGGAGGAGGACGGCGACGTAACGAGCGCGACCACAGTGATGCTCGAGCTACAGGTACGAGACCTCCCGTGCTATTGCACACTTTCAAAAACTCGGCGCGCCAAATTGTCGAATATGAATAATGTTGAATAAAAAAAAAAAACTGTAATAAAATATTGGTACGATCCGAAATTTACAGGTCGAAACGTACGGGAGCATGTCGCGTCTCGAGAAGGCTTCGCTCATTCTCGAACAAATGCGCCTCTGCCTCGCCAAGCAGGACTACGTCCGCACGCAAATTATCGCCAAGAAGATAAACACGAAGTTCTTCGAAGACGAGAAAGACGTCGAGACGCAAATGCTCAAATTGAAATATTACGAGTGAGTCGACGATCCAAAGTGAGAGGCAAAAAAAGAGGCCTGAGAATTCGTCGATGATAAAATTGCTTCGAAGATACGTTAATTTTCATTCGATTCTTTTATTTATTTATTTATTCTTTCCGCTTTTATCGCGACAGCCTAATGATGGAGCTCGCGCGACACGAGGGATGGCACTTGCAGCTGTGCCGGCACAATCGTGCGGTCCTCGACACGCCGGCGGTCAAGGAGTTCCCGGAGAAGCGCAAAGTTGCGATGTCCCGGGCCGTCATGTATCTCGTTCTGGCGCCTCATGAACCCGAGCAGGCTGACATGACCCACAGGCTGCTCGCTGACAAATTTATCGATGATATTCCAACCTACAAGTCAGTATTTAAAAAAAAACTGCATTTTTTTCCATCGCACATCTGCCCGGTTTGTGATTGTTCGAAATATTCCGCGCAGGGAGTTGTTGCGGCTCTTCGTGAATCCTGAGCTGATAAAGTGGTCGGGTCTCTGTGAGATTTACGAGAAGGAACTCAAGAGCACCGAGGTGTTCAGCGAGTCGACCGAGGAGGGTCGAAAACGCTGGAGCGACCTCAGGAATCGAGTTGTTGAACACGTAAGAAACGTATTGCTATTTCGAAATCATTGAAGCCTTGTAGTTGCGCAGTGATTAGTTGGCAACGAGTTTTACGATGAAAATGTTCTCGGCGTCCAATTTCGGTAAAGAAAAAAATCGTAATATAATTGGAATGTATCAGAACGTAGGAAATTTGAGAAATAGTCCAACAAAAGCGAACGAAGTTACATCGATTGACCGGGGGAAAAAGCACCTCGTCAACCGCAATTGTAAACTTGCGAATGATTTATTCTCGCACGAATTACCATGAACTTCGCTGTATTTTCGGGCTGTCGTTCTCGCGCACGACTCGAGCGTGGCTGACAAATCCGTGGTTCCGAAATTCACAGCGTTGTTATCGCGATTAGTAGCGAGTCCAACGCTCGCGGACGGATCGTTGCCGCAAACCAGAGAATTCTCATCGAAACATTCATCAAGTGCTATGCTTTTTTTTCCAATACCATTTTAATCCTCGAAATCGCTGGAACGCGTTATACACTTTTCGTTTCTATCGTTCATCCAATTGCGAAAGACGAATAAAAACTGAACGAGGTCTTTCCCATAAGAAGCTAGATCTCTCGTCTGGATTTATTCGTCGAGCTTCGATAGCCGCGAACCTCGCTCGAGTTTTTGTACACGCCTGTGCGCGCACTGTCAAGCTTAGAAAAACAGAAAAATTATCGCGCTGCGAATTATTTTTCTCCTTCCGTTCATTTGTCGCAGAATATCCGAATAATGGCCAAGTACTACACGAAGATAACACTGACGCGAATGTCGGAGCTGTTGGATCTTTCGATACAAGAGACCGAGGCGAGTCTCTGCAAGCTCGTCGAGTCCGGGATAATAAACGCCCGGACCGACAGACCAGCGGGCGTCGTCAGATTCACCGGTGCCCAAGAACCTGCTGCGCTTCTCGACGCCTGGGCGGCTTCGCTCTCAAAACTCATGGGTCTCGTTAACAACACAACCCATCTGATTCATCAGGAAGAAATGCTCGCCGTTGCTCGCTCGTAATAACGCTATCTCCAGAGCATGCGGTTCTACTTTTTTTTCCAGAAACATATACGAACCACTTTTCCCTGTAAACAGCAGCGTCTCCCACTCTCTCGTATCGCGTGTTTACAGCTCGAGAGCGGCTCAATAAAAATTGTCAACAAAAAAATCGACACAGAACGCCTTGGTAATTAAAGTCTGTATTTTTCACTTTCGGTCATATCTATGTAAATGTGTGTGTGTATATATATATATATGTACACGATAATCACAATTGTACGTTCGTAAAAATTAAGTCAGAGTAAAAAATCCGCGAGTACCCCCTCGGCTGACCTCGCCTGGAATAATGTGCGCCTATCTTTCGTCCTTGCTCTCGAGCGTAATGTAAAATATCGCCCTTTCTCGAAGATACGTAAAAATTGTCCCGTTCAATTTTGCGTTGTTCGTGTACGGGACGGAAAGAAAAAAGATAATGAGAACATGACAATCTTATCGACACGACGTATGATAATTTAGCGGAGAAAAATTCGCGATAATCTTGTCGAAGTTTGGCTTCAAAATCTCGATGGCCTTTTATTATAACGTCGATTGGCGAGAGAATTTTTATTTCACGCTCAGCTACTTCCCTCGAGGAGGAGAATAAATAAATAAGTACCGCGTTCGCGATCGGAGCGCGGGATTTTTGTCGAATCGCTCGAGATAGCTTTCGATTTCCGTTCGCGCGATATGGTCGACGTATTATCCGTAAGGCAGCGCAGTCTCAACGTTCGTACGATACTATAGAAAAATATGGATTATTATGCCGAGTGCATTGATTTGTTTTTCTTCACACACCTTCATAGTAAATCTTAAATATTACAAGCTCTCTCTCTCTCTCTCCGCCCGAAAAAAAGACAACGTGTCCGTTTTTTTCTTCGTCTCATTTTTTTTCTACTACACGTGGTATATTTTCCGCATAGGCCGTTAAAAAATTGCACAAGGCACTGATCGCGGTAACTCTCTTCGCGTTCATCTTTTTCTGTTTCCTTTTTTTTTTGCGAATAAAAATCGCAACGCGTAGCCACGATGAGAAAAGTGACGAGTAAACGCGTAAGGACAGATGAACGTATTACGTAAATTTCTGCCTCGTGACGACGACGACAAGGATTTTGTGCGCGTATTGAAAGGTCTCGTACGTAATTGACCGTCGTAAATGGGGCCCGATCGCGCTCGGAGCTCTCCGCACAATTCACCAATCGACGAAACAACGATTATTCGATTTGTGTGCAAGCTGTTTTTTTTTTGCTCGCTCCTCTTCCTTTTTCCGCCTCTTATTTCTAGCGATTCGGCGACATTTAGCGAATGGAAAACGTCCCGCGCGTTGACGTACGCCCGTACAATTAGACTCGACTGATGAATAATCGTTGACTCGTTTGTGGCGCTCGAATGCTGATCGATCAAGGTGGTACCCGATTAGTGCGACATCAAAATATTGTATAGCGCCTCACGATAATGTAGTTAAAAATTAAGTTTTCAGTGAAAATAAACTTTTTTTTAATCTGTCGTTAAAGGAATTTTCGGAAAATGTTGAAATGGTTTCGTTAGCGCGTAGGTATAGAAGTATATTCAATTTAGAAAAAAAAAGGGGTTTCCTTTCAATTAAATATGTTATTACCTCCGATTGTTCAATTATTGTTATCGTGTTTTATAATATTCCCAAACACGCCGCGAATACGCAAATTAAGATGTTGATTTTCTTTTTTTTTAGGTCGCAAACTGCTTCTCCCAATTGGATACTTTTTCTGTGCGTCTTAATATGCGAACCTCTGAATTGGCAATTATTGATTTTCGTTCGTAACAATGTTCAAATGGTTCGGTTAGGAATTAATTTTTTTTTATCCTACCACCAATTATAGAGCCGCGTGATGTGAAATAAAAAAAAATCCTCGCCACCGAAAAACTCTCACGCGGACTTGTAGATTTTTCAACCGATTCTTTACTTTCTGCGGTAACAAAAAAAATCCTGCCTTACAAGCACGTGAAGGAGCACTTGATTTTTTTTCTCGACGTTTGTTCACTGATATAGACGACACTTCAGTCACCTCGAAAAAATCTAAATGCTAATTAAGTCCACGTGGGTTAAGTCGTCGCGCAAATTTCCCGTCAGTTGAAGTGTAAAGTGTAAATCGGTAGCTCGAACGATCTTGTCCGGGTTTGTTTTCGTCCAAGGCGAGAATAGCGGCGAAGATGGCACCGAGCAACAATTTCTCTTTCTCGCTTCGCTCTCTCTCTCTCTCTTTTCGATTGATCGATCAGTTTATCGTTAAATTTGATTGAAATCGTCGCAGATCCGATATCCCGCTTATCATGCAAAAATATGTATAAACGTGGTAATAGTAAGGTGATCGCGCGATTGGGATCTGGGAAACGTCGTTGGCAACGTGCGATCATTCTTGGCACTAATTTCCACGAGGGTAAAAATATTGCCGCAAAATGACGTCCGACAAACCAATTAAAAGAGAAAGAAAACTAGAAAAAATACGTTTGTGCTCGACTAAATGCGTTCAATGATTTTTTTTGTTTGTATTGGATTTAATGTTTCATTTTTCAGTTAGATTCTTTTTACCTAATTGACTGAGTTTAATAATGTTGTTTGGGTTCGTCTGTACCGAATTGACGGAGTTCTATAATTTCGTTTGGGCTCAATAGACCGAGTTAAATTAATTTGTTTGGGTTTGTTTGTGCTCCATTGACCAAGTCCAACGATATTCATTCGCTTGCACTCAATTGACAGAACGCAATGTAATTTTTTTTTCACGTACCCGAGCGACGCGTGAAAAAAATTTGCCCCCTGCAAAAACGCGTTGCTCTTTCTTTCTCCTTTTTCTTCGCATTCCCGAAGGTCCTCACTAAATAAGGACTATTGTTTCTCGGTCGAAAGGAAAAAGGTCCTTTTTCATTTGTTTTTTTTTCCTTAGGTTCTCGCGCTTGCCGGATTTCTCGGGCGAGTACACCTACTCCTCTTCCTCGTCGTCGTCGTCGTCGTCGTCGTCGTCGAGGATAAAATTTTTTTCGTTCGAGTAACAAGGAATTACGCCCCCGCGGCGGGTCATCGTGTTCAAGGCTTCGGTCTCTCGGGACCGCCGCCGCCACCGCCCTGCTCGCTTGCCGGACTTCCTGCTCCGCTCATGCCGGATGGTTTGGCATCTGCGAAAAGCGAGGAAAAAAACGAAGCACGGTCCAAATTAATCTCTCATATTTTGAAAGAGTACTAAAACAAAGTGCTAATCAATTTCTGGAATTAAAAGAAAAAAAAAATTAATTGAAGCAACGTCTAAGGTAGAGGATTGTGCGTGGCAGGGGGGGAGCGAGATTATAAAAGGATCTCAAAATAATTTAAATTTTTACAAGAATACATGTATAGATATTTTAGAGAGAGAGGGAGAGATGGGGGAGGGAGGGAGGGGGGGGAGAGAGAGAGAGAGAGAGAGAGAGAGAGAGAGAGAGAGAGAGAGAGAGAGAGAGAGAGAGAGAGAGAGAGAGAGAATTGATGTTTCTACTAACATCTACGTATATATAAAAAATAATTTTGAAAAAATACACATAAGATTTATAGATTTGAAAACTTTTAAGATTTATTTAGCATATGTTTCAGATTATTGTTGTTGCTGTTTATTATTATTATACAATATCTTGGGCTGCCGACATACGAAAATAATAATAACAATATTTACCGTGAATACCGGCCTGCTGGAGGAGAGCCACAGCTTCCGCGTATGTCGGCGGCGGCAATTCGTTCGTAGATTGGCCCTGGGTTATTATTTCGTACGAGGGTGGTCCTATCAACCCAGCACCGGAATTGTTCATTCCTTGAGCCGCGGCTAATTCCTGCAAATGCTAAAACTACAGTGTTGATCATATACCGTGACAAAGCGCCTAACAAACGCTACATCTGCCCATTTCTTTTCGCGTCTTTTCGGATTCCTCGAGCGTATGCAAATGCAGCCGTGTAAAAGAAAAGTCCCCTTCACGCCCCTTCACTGGCTCCGTATCGCAGAATATCACCACATTCCGATATTAGCATGTTTTCATTATCTAAGTTTTTTTTTTCTTCACGCGTTCTCGCAGAACACGTTTGCTCATTGACAGACAAAGGAGCATAAGAAAGAAAAGAACATAAAATATACAAGACGCGAATATGCATCGTCGTTATTGTAAAGAAATACGAGCGGGCGAAAAAAAAAAGAAAGAATCCGATGGTAGAAAAAAAAACATAAAAGATAAGCGGGCCGCACACTAGCTATTTTAAATCTCGTATGGATTCTCGAACCGTTCTCGCGGGCCGAGCGCCCCCCCGCGCGGGTTAGAGCCAACAACTGCGCGGCATTCGCACTCGGTCCCGGCGACCCCGGTCCGGCTCGACGATTACTCGCGAGAGAAATATGTACACCGAATTTTAGGCCAAACCCGATTCGCGCGCTCGTTTCTACATTCGCCGCACACACTCATCCGCTGCCTCCCCCTCCCGTTGCCGCGCCCGCGCTGCTCGTTCGTTTTTCTCTTCTCTTTGTTCGTTTTTCCTCCTTTATTTATCTACTGCCGATTAAAGTAGCAGAAAAGACAAACGGCATCTTTTTTAAGAGACGCGACGAGAATTCTCAACGAAAAATAACTTCAAACGTTCCCGAATATGCAAATTTGTGTGTTGGAGGAAGAAAAAGAAAAGAATGATTCCCAAATAACATATGTGGCATGATGAAAGTGATCGATAAATCTCAAACGTCAAAATTCGGGAAACCGCGCGATTGAGCGAACGTTTCCGCCAAAAATTCCACGTACCTTCGCCAATTTTACAATACAACTGAACGTATGAGGAAAAAAATGTCCTAAGTCTTCAAGCGCTTTTCCGTTTCTCAATAAATTTACGAATTGCGCGACCCCGAGACGCGCGTTAACCTCAATAACAGTTAGAATCGTTTTTCACGTCGTTCGGCTTTTTTTTTTTTTTTTTTTAGTGTGCGATCTACCTGTTGTTTGCTCGCGCTTGCGCGCGTCTTACCCGAAAGAGCAGCCGCTGATGAAAGATCATCTGGATAACAGACTTTTTTCTGAGATAGAGTATGCACTTGACGGCGACCATGAGACCGGAGCATATGAAGATCGGGCCAACGAGCCA
This sequence comes from Ophion ventricosus, assembly GCA_963932345.1. Classification (NCBI taxonomy): domain Eukaryota; kingdom Metazoa; phylum Arthropoda; class Insecta; order Hymenoptera; family Ichneumonidae; genus Ophion; species Ophion ventricosus. Next base: position 20,027,249 of record OZ010711.1, on the reverse strand, counting down.
CATGTGGCCGAGATTCGAGAAGACCTGACGGTCGGCAACGTCGCCGAGAGCCATTATCGTAATGGCAGTGCCGATCGCGAACAGCACGAGGCTCAGCGCCAAAAAGCTGTAGCTCGTGCAATCGCATTTGCCGAAAGTTGTTGGCTCCTCGTAACGTTCCTCGATGTGTCGTAGCCTGTTGGACAGATAGGGACTCTCAAAAAGCGTTGCCATCTTAATGGTGCAGCGATAAGATCCATGCGGGGAGAAACTGTGTTCCTTTTCTTTTGTTGGTAATTTTGTATTTTATTTAATATCACAAGTCACTTTACACCGTGCGCACATCTGCATCGATGTATATGTATTGTATGTATATATATGTAACAAGAGCCTTTGTTCGTGCCGTAGTGTAAAAAGAAAATGGTCTCGATTATTCTCGACGTACGAGCACAGCGCGAAAGATAGAGGCCGAGATCAGATTCCCATACGACAAATTTTTTGCACTATTTTTCTCGCCTTATGCCGCCCGCGCACGTTTCCCTACCCCAAACGACACATAATGTTTTTGTTTTGCTCTTCGCTCGCGCGAACCTCACGTACGCGACCGCGTTAATTCCGCGCTCCGTTTCGCATCTCTCCGCGCAGTGTTTACTTGTTATTTTTTGTTTTTCGACCTCTTCTCCCCGCTCGCGTATCACTTTTTTCGCGTCGTGATAGGAACGAGACGACGCCGTTGCGCGAATAAAAAGTACGCGCCGCTCGCGCACGGCACGGTTCACGACTCTGGCACATGTAACACGCGAGAAGTTTCTCTGCGAGACTGTTGCTGCGGACTACCCCGTGGCTCCGAGGAGACTTAAGTTTTGTCGCACGATTGCGCGCGTGCGCGCCGAACTCTGCTCGCGTCGCGGCTCGCTTGCACGCTCGGCGGATGTCTCACGTGCTCGGCCCGCCGGGATTCGTCACTTGTGGCGCCATCCGACGTTCAGTCGACCCGGCTCACCGGCCCCGCGGAGCAATGCCAGCGCTATCTCTCGAACCCAAAGAATTTTCATCCACCCCACCGAATCATAACTTCTAACCCATTATAATGTTCTTGCTCCGTCGGTAAAGCAGATTGCCACAGCCGAGAAAAACCAGTGTGCCTCTCTCGGTGCTATTTCTTCATCCGCGTCTCAGCGTTACGGCACGGGAAAATACAGCACGCAAGAAAAACGAGACAGCAGAAATTCGTTGCGCGACTGCCAAATTTTTTTGATCGCCTCATCTCGACACACGAAACCTCCTCGTCGAAGCAGAACTGAATAATAAAGAGACGGAAATAATGATCGGCCCGATTGGAAAAAAACACGTTGAAGTAGCCGCCAAATGGTGAGTAACAAAAACGTTAACAAGCAAAGAGATCACCGCTCAGGTTACGTATTTTCAGTTCTCACCAAAACGTAACTATTGTTGGCAATCAATTATCCGAAATATATATATATATATATATATATATATATATATATATATATATATATATATATATATATACATACATACATATATACATACATACATACATACATACATACATACATACATACATCATACATACATACATACATACATGCATGATATCCACAAGTATTTAAAAAAAAACAATATCTATATATATACTCGTATATATATATTCCTCTTATATAACGAGATTTATGTCAAAACGCCCAATTTTCCATGAATCGATAAATATCCTTAAATTTCTTATTTCCCTAGGATTCCGTCGCTAGCCACGTACAGTGGACTGGCAGGTCTCAGTCTCATCTACTTTACGGAATGGAAGGCAGTCATGGAGTGGGTGCCGTTTTACGAGTCCTTTTGGAAGCACGACTAGATCACCAATAATGCAATTTTGCCAGCCAAAAATTGCATATACATGCACTAATGTAAAATAATGATTATATCTTGCACGTGGTACAATATACGATCGTGCAATTAGAAGAGATACATGGGCATCTAATTTGTACGACTTTTCGACAAGGTTGCCTCTCGATTTGGGAGGTTTCGTTCAATGAGCCTGATTCAAAGTATCGTGAAGGATAATTTATTAACATAGTCGAAGGTAGCAAAAGGGGGGCTAAGTTTGTTGCATCGCTGGATCGTGGGCCCTGACTCCCAGTGAACGTTCCTCTGCCTCCAGTTTGAGCAAAGTTTCGCAGTACATAGCAGCTTTCTCCATTCGTCGCTGCTTTATCTTGGAGCTGATCAGCCAGCTGAGATTTCGAAACGGAGACATAGAATTTTTCAGGTTAAAATTTGCCATCAGGAGAGATTGGAAAAAAAGTCACCTTATTCCTTTGGTCGTACAGACCACGATGAACAGAGTAGCCGTGACTGTGATAAAGAATCCGGCATTGTGCGAGAGACCCTGCGTTTTTGGACTGAAAAACCACCCCATCAATGAATCATGCTTATTAATTCTGGAATACCAACACTGGTGGATGGGCGGTCCTTCGAGTTAAGCGATATTGCAAATGGCTGATACTCTGAGCAGTGACTGCTTAGCCGTGCACTTGCTGGTGCATCAATCGGTCGGCAGAAGGCCAATACTTCTGAGATCTTTGTGCAGATACTTGAGTAAAAAGTCTGTGCACCAGAAAATCAGAAGAATATGGGGCCGTCTATATTGGTACAAGTATTCCAGAGTTTCCTCGTAGTCTCGGCAAATTCGATATAATGTAGCTCAAAACTGCTCTGGATGCAACAGAAGTTAGGTTAGACTAGCAAAGTGCTGGTACGGAGCGATCGGAAAGCCTTCAATTGCGAATGTCAATTCGTCAAAACGCGCACGAGCATAAGTTGAAACTCTAGAAACTTATATATGTATGCGAGACGAAACGTAGATTTTGGAGGTATTTTAGGTTAGGTCACATTCGTAACCGTGAACGATTACCTCATTTTTCCGGTTCACTCGTTTCTTCCTGTTGTAGTAAATGCTGATTTTGCCAATACTCGTTGAGCGCGGGTTTCCAGTAGTACGCACCTCCGAATACACCGACGACAATAACAATCAAATAATCGACGAGGCTCAAGCCCTGAGGTCTTCGTATTTTCATAATGCGACCGCCTCTCTACAACGCACCGGCGCAACAATGAAGCAGACGACAGGCTCGTGCGAACCCGCGAATGAATCGAACTCTTACTATACTCTTCATTACGGAATACCGAAGGGGCGAACGCAAAAATGTACAATTTTTATTCGATATTTTATTAATGTTATATAATTTCTTTACATCTCGTATGTTTTTTTTCTTTCATACGGCTTATATAAATGTAAGCTTATTATTTTTTGAAAAATAATCTCGAGGTGTCAATCTTTAAGAGATCGTGCGGAAAAAATTATTGTTGTAGCGAGACTAGTGACAGGATGCAATGTTTAATAGACGATTTTTTATTCATATATATACAGGCTGATTCACAAGTATTAAGGTTCCTTAGGTGAATATATAAATTATGTGTTCTTGCGAGCAAAACGCATTTTCTTTTAATGTCTTGCGGCAACAATTGGCCGCAATATTCGCGTTCTAGGTCCCAGTAATAAACAATGGCACAACAGTTTCTTACGCGCGAAACGTTCAAGCAGGACCGAGCGTGGGTTCGAATCCACCTTCGTACAAGTGAATCTTATTTTCTTGTAATTTTTTTTCGTCAAAAATAACGAACATCGCTTTGCAAATCGACGTTGCTTACCGCATTGTTTACCGCCGCGTCCAGAGGTACTTGATGACAGCTCTAATTTCGTTTTTCTCCATTTTGATGTTATCTCTCCGACGGTTCGTATTCAAATGAATGTAGCTCCTGGGAATCATGGTCTATTTATATGATTTTTTTTATGCTGACCTAGTGGATATATAAGCAAGCAAAAAAAAATTTTTTTGGATTTTTATGCGGACAGGAAATAACCGATTATCATTACTTTTGGATCACCCCTCGTATACCCGCCTATGCAAGTCGCGGATGGTCGCGGATTCGAGCGGTCGAAGGCACGGCTTGTATACCCGCCTATGCAAGTCGCGGGATTCGAGTGATCGAAAAAAACGAATGGTACAATAAAAAAATACTTATGATTCGACTAAATTTAATGATACAACAAAGAAATTAATATTTTATTTCAATGTATGCAATTCTTAACGTATATTTAGACCCGTGAACGGCGAAGGAAAATGAATGTGCATTTGACCAGGCGCAAGGCTGTCCGTTATATGTTAGCTTCAGTGCCTCTTATGGGAGCGCTCAGTCTATCTTATAAGTATATGGATATAACATTGGTGGCATAAATTTGGGTCGCAACACCATCTACAGAAAGCGAATGAAATTGAGAGAAAAGATCGTGAGACAATTGTAAGACAATCTCAAAATGGCGAAACTTATGCTTTTGAACTGGGATGGAAAGTTATAGCCAGAAAATGAGGGACTAAAAAAACTGAGAAACTTCCGATCTTCGCTACGGGGCTTGACACGGAACAATTGCTAGGAGTACCGAGACTGGATTCCTGATCAGGAGAGAATAGTGCCATCGCAATTATCAAAACGTTAAAAGAGTGAAATCTTTTGGATCGTGTTAAAGCTCTTTGTTTTGATAAAACCATTTGTAATACAGGTAAGTGATACAAAATTGCGATGATATTATCAAATATTAAATATAGTGAAGTTATATAAAGGAACACGCAGTTTAGGATTTTATATTTTCAGGTCGCTATAACAAAACATGCACACAGTTGGAACAAAAGCTCGACAAAAGCTTCCTCCACTTGGCATGCCGCCATCGTATGTATGAATTGATTCTCAAGAATGTTGTACAAAAGTATTGGGAAGAAACGAGTGGTCCACATATAGCGATTTTCCAGCGGTTGCAGCAAAATTGGGATGAAATTGATAAGAGTCAATAAAAAACTGGGATGCAGGATGAGCTTATAGCAGAGACACTGGAGAGAGAGAAAGACGACCTTCTAGCGCTTATTTCCGATCAATTAGAGTTACAGCTATTTTTTCAATTGCTTTTCCTTATTTTTCTTGTTTTACATACTTTTTTCGTTTGATAATAACCTTGAAACTAGTTCTTTGAGGTATCTTAAACGAGGGGAGATTACAAAGAATTATTATAACTAGCGACTATCTTTTTGGGAGGAATGCCACCACGAGGGATTGGATTAAAGAAAACCCGGAGCGGACCACCATGTACGTTGGCTTTCGAAGGCCATCTACTGTTTGAAGCTATTTCTTTTCAAGGAGCAGTTTTTTAGAAACCCTCGAAACACTCGCGACGTAAAAGACCTGCGACACATTTGTATTTTTGTCGTAGCCTTCTACGTAAAATCATGGTTCACTGCACCATGTGCAATCAAAGCCCCTAACTGCGATTTGACGTTGATGCAAAATTTGATAAAGTTTCAAGCTATCAATATCGACGTTTCTAAGGCAGCTGCGAACAAACTGAGAAGACATCGGTGGTATTTATGTGAAGAGCTCGCGGCTTTATCTTTCTTCGTCCCAGCTATTCCGCTCAACGTCAAACAAAAGATGGTTCAGGCAATACAACGCGAAAGTCTGAATGAAAATGTTAAACGCGTAGTTTGAGTGACAACGAATTCAAGCGCATAGCTGATGTTAATATCAGTTATTTTATCACCAACAGATCACTGCGCTTATTTGAATTCTGCGAATTGGGTCATTAAATGATTTTTTTTTCATTGTAAAGATCATGTGCGATTTTTAAAGCAAAGTATCTTTCTTTTTTTTCAACAATTAACAATGATATAGCACTTTGAAATTGTTGTTCCGTTCGGCTCGGCAAAAACGCGCCGAGAGCATCCAAAGTTACCCGGGCGGTCTGTGACGTCAACGCGCGAAAGCCGGTATACGAACTACTCGTGTAATACGAGTATTCTGTCAACGATGGCAACGACAATATCGTATAAACCTTGTTTCGTTTCTCTTTGCATAAATACGATGAAAAGTGCTCCCAAAAGGTATTTCTGAATGTGCCACAAGACATAAAACGTCGAAATCTGTGGTTCGCTGCAGCACGACGTGTCAACCCGAAATCATCGTCCACGTATTTGTGCTGTGAATACCACTTTGATGTCAGTGTAAACTTGTTATAACATAAACTGTATTGAAATATATTTTTTGAAATACGTCTTTTTCAAAATGCTTATGTTACGTAGCGGCAATGACATAATTTATCAAGCCTCTCCTAACTTAAAAATGTTCAGGTATCCATGGTCGGTAAATTACTCGAATTTGCTTTCACGAATCCACTTTCACACATCGTTGCACGAAAATTAAACTATATTTCGACTTTTTCAGAATGCTCGAGATTTTTAGATATAAAATAACACAAAACTTTGCTTTTGTATACACTCGCGTGTAATAGCCTATTCGGTCGGAAAAACTGTCATCGCTATCGGATGGCCCCTTTCGTACTGTGCAATTTCATTTCAGCAAATATTTCTGTGAACCTTATAGTTTCGAAGATATCCAAGGTGCTAATAGTTATTGATCCACCTTGTATATATGTATATATATATATACACTTAATGCCGTTAAAAAATTGGTCAACACTATTTGGAAAAAAGTCACCGGCCATTCTCATGAGCCAATTTATAAAAAAAAAATCCAGCATTTATAAAAACATCATATTAAATTTTGCCGGTGTATTTGTAGAATTTGTTATAAGTCTCGTACAGCCTCTGGAATATAGCACGTGTTGAGGTTGGCAGAGTTCGCGACAGCAGGGAAACAGCGTGCTGATCGGATATGCTCAAAAAGTGACCGACCGAATCTTCCAAGGGTCCCTGTACGAGAACACAGGTTACGCATGAGTTCGACTATTTATTTGCACCGCGGCCCAATAGGCAACCAGTAAAAGGATGGAAGAAAGAAATCGCTGTGTTTTTGTACCTTGACCCGCGCGGGGATAACACCTTGGGAGAATATTTCCACGAGATCGGCAATGACGTATGGGCTGATCCTAGCGAGATCCTTCTTGAGCTTCACCAACGCGTTGGTGAACCTGGAATATGTTGATACACGAGTCAATGAACAATTCATTTTGTCAAGAGAGTTTGAGTTTTCACCAAACCGTCTCTTCTTTATCTATGACTTACTTTTCGATTTCCAGAGCGAGAGCGCCGAGTTTTTGTTGTCCGGACAAGTCGTGTTCCACTATTCTCGATTCGCGCGCAACGAGGCCCACGATTTTTCTGTACAATGCGAGCAACACGGGCAATCTGTCGGTGACGAGGCTCGTGTTGAATTTCACGAGGGACGAACACACGGCTAGTACATCCTGGCAGGCCGATACGCCCGCCTCGCTCAGCGATCGTTCCGCAAGTAACATCGCAACGTCGATACTTCGCTCAACGACGTGCAAAGATTCCGGAAGCGCGCTTCGCACCAACCTCAATACTGGTGACCAAAATGACACGGGAATTTCGGAGACTTGAAGAGCTTGGAGCAAAGCGTGCAACGCAGTGGTTCGAAGCTTTTGTCGAGCACCGCCCATTTGAACGGCCGCTAACGAGTCCCAGACCATCAGGGAGTTCGCGAACCCCGTCGAGTTCGCTTCCTTTAGTTCGGTCATCTGTAATTCGTGCCAAAAGTGAGATTTATATGTATATTATAGGTATATGTATAGGTGGTTGCATATGAACCTATATGTATAGGTGGTTGCATATGAAAACAAGCATTTTTGAACGAAAGAACAAATAGTCATTCGGTAGAAAACCGACGAACTGGTTTATTCTAAGTATTATCCATCGGAAGAGACAAGCTCGGCCCATCTTTCGGCCAACACTCGGATTCTACGCAGGAAGAATTCGGGTTCTTTAGAGGCAATCCAGTCATGTAGCCATTTTCTGACTCCTTGGTACGAGGTGAAGTGTTGAGCAGTAAGCGCTTCATCGATCAGAATGAATGGTAATCGGCGGGAGCGATGTCTGGGAATATGATGGGTGAGGTAGGATTTCCCAGTTCACTCCTTCCGAGTACTTCTTAACCGGTTAAGCAACATGCGGCCTGGCGTTGTCATGCTGCAAAATGAGCTTGTTGTGCAGAGTTCGCTTCAGACGCGTCAGTTGAAGACTATAACGATCCCCAGTGATTGTTTCTGACACTTTCAGCAGTTCGTAATTCACGAAACCCTCCCTTTTGATGGGTTTCTGCGCTCCTTTTTGTCCATAGAGAGACTGACTTTAGGAGCGGCAAAAGCACTCTTTGAACGTTTTACTCGATGAAGCATCTTCGACTTACATTTCCTCTAGCAAACCATGTGCTTCCGCGGTCCATTTCTTTGGCAGGAAATTATGAACATAACTTTCCGCAACTGTGAGTTATTTGGAACAAAACTTGCCGCGTTTTGATACACCTTAAGGTCAAGTGTCACACCGACCGAGCGGCCATGAGTGCGAGAGAGATAGCTGATTTGCAGATTCCCAATGATTTCTGAAACGGTTGATTTTTGGGAAAAAAGAAAAGAAACACGTTCCGCTCTGTTGAACGACGAACAACGGCTTTCTCTTCTTTTGCCCGAAATATGTTCCGTCTAGGAGAAAACTTGGCAGTAGGATTTTTACCGACTGGACGTGTGACACATTGCCTTAATAAAGCCACCCTGTATGTAAATACATTGCAAAATGGTAAGAAAAAACTCTCACGGTTTTCGTATGAAGTAATGCGAGAACTTTGCTCAGTGCTCTCGGCTCCGTCCTTTCCAAAAGTGGAACCACGACCTCTCTGCTCGTATTATGCAACACGTGCGGCCACACGCTGTTGAGTGTTTCGTCGTCGAACTCCAGTTTGCCGCGATGCCTCAAAACGACGCTCACCAGTTGCAAACCTTCCGCGATGACTTTCTCGTCTTTCACCTCCGACTGGAAGAGTCGATGAAAAATGGTCGTTGCAAATTGCAACCAATTGGATAGGAGTAGAGGGGGAAAGAAAACGTACCGCGAATACGCGACGCAGTGTCGACTCAGTGACGTTGACCAAATTGTCGGGAATTCGTCCATTGGCCATGGAAGCTTTCACGATAACGCACAATCGTCCAACGTCCTCGCTCTCGTGCACCTCCCCGTCGAACGAGTCGAGCAAACTTTGGCACAACTTCGACTCGGCCTTCGTGAAGACTCGTCTCTGGTCGCTCTTCAGCTTTGGCCGGATTCGCTCGAGGCACTCTAGAAACATCGTCGCCGCGACTTGGTCTGTTTGGCAGAGTTTCGTAAAGACTTTAAGGCTGTCCCACGAATTGACGTTTCTCAGGGACGACTCAATGACGCGTTGGAACGAATTGTCGCTCGCCAATTCAACCATCAGCGACTCGGCGTCGATCACCTCGATCAGGTCGATGTCGAATTTTTCCGATGCGTCTGTGTCGAGACAGAAATGTCGATGAACATCTCGCGTATCAGAACGAGGATTGGGAAGATTTGAAACGTCTGGTACCCATCGCGATGTCCCGGCAGAGCTTAAGAATCATCGACTGCCGGCCACACTCATTTTTCACGCAGTAAACGACCAGCAAAAGTACCGTCCTCAAATCCACGCTGAGATACTTCAACGGAAGACTCAAAAGAATTTGCAAACTTTTCTCCATCACCGACAACGACTCCGCGTCCAATGACTTCCATTCTTTACTCGCCAGGTCGTTCTTTATCTCCTTGATCAATCTCGAGGCGTTGCCACGTTTAAGAATCTTCACCTGTAGAAGTTACAAGCACAATTTTTGCTTCAAGGTCAACATTGCTTTAGAGACTCGGAAAAAACGATTTTTCTGGACAATTTACCACATTAACACGTCCCGTGACATTCTTCGTCGTGCTCTCGCACACTCTTGCTGCCACATCGGCGAGCGCCCCGTAAGCGAGGGCCTCAACGAAACGCTTGTCATTTTGCACGCAATCGGCGCTCAATCTCCGTCCCGAACTAGACGACGATCTCGCGTCGTTCAACAATAAACCGGCCAGTTCGGCGATCTGAGAGTTGTTCATGGACGACACGAGGCGAGGATTGTCGTCGAGAATTATCGACCATGAGTTCTCCAAGCCGTCCAACAATCCCAAATCCAGAGCGTCTTCCGAATTCCCTTTGATTTTCCGAACTAAAATCTTATTCTGCGAGCAATATTGAATGTCATTTTTAGCGATAAAACGAATTGAGGATAGAATTAATGTTCTCCACTTAATTCGAATGAAAAAGAGTACCATAGCATTTTTGGAAGCGACACTATGGACGTTCGCTACAATTTCGCGCATCCGTTGCTCGGGTATCGGAAAAACGAGATTTTCCGTTACGGCATCCGGCGCGTAATAGGTCATCCAGTCGTGCATAACGTCCCAATACCAAATTACCAACAGAAGTGGCCTAATCATTTTTCCGCTGGCGCCGATCTCCAATATTTTATCGGCCAACGACGAAATTGTTTTGCCAAGCTCCTTCAGGCACTGCACGAATTTATTCTGGGCCGAAATTGCCACGGAATTGTCAAATATTCTCACGCCATCGAAGTAGGCGGACATCAAGGCGACATTGGCCTCTAGCACGAAGGTCCCAACGGCTGGAAAAGATTGGATTTTATCGTTCGAGGAAAATTTTTGCTGTAAAGTTGATACACAAATTTAATGGAATGTAAAAGGCTTTATGGAGCTCAAGCGAAAATGAAATTTTTTTGGAAAGTTCAAAATTCAACAAAGGCGAAATCATTGCATCGATTTTGACGTGAATGATGTGCTGTGGAAGACTCACTCTTTTCTTTCCCACACGATTCGACGCAATTGTTCAAATGAAATAAGAGAGTTCTGAGTACTCCAATGCTCTGCGTGCTTGTCATATTGGCGACCGATTGACCGAACCGTTTCCGAAACTCAGTCGGTAAGACTGCGTCGATTTCGAGTGCCGATTCGCATCCTCTCCCGAGTTTTTCCTCTATGGCTTTTAAGATCCAAGAAACGAGTTTTTGTTCTCTGCGCAGGCGTATCCCAGCCTGGACAAGGGCGACCATGAGATTTCGATAGGCCGCGATTTGCTTCGAATTATGCCTTTTTCTCAGTAAAATGTTCGTGAGGAGCGTTTGCACGTCGGCTTCTATAACGAGAGGATTCAACACGGCGATGGTCTCCAGAGCTTCGTAGTGCTCGGCGTCCATAGTCTCCGAAGATTTGATCTCATCCACGAGTTGACGCAGGTATTCGAAGAGGGTCGCTTGTCCGACTTTATTCTCATAATCGAAGCTCACGCCCGCTAATTGTTGACAAATAATCGCGAGTAATTTAAACTTGGCGGTACCAGCGGCTTCCAGAAGCCCTCTAAGCACAAAGTCCACAGCGGCTGGGTCGTTTTTCCAAGAGGCAAGAGCGGCTCGAAAGACATAGAGAAAAACAACCATGCTGTTCTCCAACTCAGACGTCTCCACCTTTCTCTTCAATTCCCGGAACAATTCCGCCCCACGTTCGTCTGACTCGCCGTTCTCTTTGAACTGCACGTACCTGGATTTGGCGAAGATCACTTGTTGGACGCACTTGTGAGTCTCTGCCCCGAGTTGGTCCCAGCGACTCGCATCCACCAAATGGCACAAGGGATACAAAATTTCGCGCACCAAGATATCCTGCCACGCTTCCTTTTCCGCTGCGAGCTTGTAGCACGCGACGAACCACTCAATGCCGTGTGTCGCGCAGTTGCGTCCCCGCTCTACGTTCTCTGTCCCTTCCAGCCGTGAAACGAGGCCGAAAAGAGCAACGAGAATGTCAGCGAGAGCAGTCGCGTCTCCGCTGAAGTAACGGCGAGTCTCGCTTCCTGTGAAAATCGTTTCGCAACATGCGAGAGCGTCTTCGAGGTCACCGTTGCCGCTCTCGGAAAGCTTGGTCACCAGCGCGTCCTTGAGAATTAGCTTGACATCGGATTTCAACGCTACGCCGTCCCTCTCCGAACGTAGACAGTGCGACAGCGACCTCCAGACGAGCGTATCGTTCTTCCGGCTTTCGGCTTCTTCGCACAGCCATTTAAGCACTAGGTCTCTCTTGCGAGTGACAGGGAGATCATCCCGCGCTAACGCGTTCTCTGCCAGCCTCAGACGTTTCGCGAGTGGCTCGTCATCCGTGCGTAGCCGACGGGACAGTTCTGCGAAGGAGGTTGAATGGAAGTTAGATCGAGGTTAAACAAACTGTGGAGGTTGAACAGGCGATAAATTAAGGTTAAATGTGGGATAGATTGAGCTTAAATGTTCAGTAGATCGAGATTAATCCTGTGTTAGCTCGAGGTTTGATGAGTGGTAGATTGAGACTAATGATTTGATACATTGAAGTTAAACTTGGGAGAAATAAAGATTCGAAGTACGATGGATTGCAGTTAAATGTGCAAAAATTGAAATTCCGGGTACGAAAGATTGAGGTTAAACTTGTGGTAGACTGAGGGTAGACTCACGGCAGATTGAGGTTAAACTCGTGGTAAATTGAGATTAAAATTATCGTAGATTAAGGTTGAAAGCACCATAGAATAAGGCTAAAGTAAAATAGACTGAGGTTAAAAGCACGATAGATTGAGGTTAAAAGTATGACCAATCGAGGTTAAGAATGCGATAGATTGAGGTTAAACGTACGACTGAACCCAAACATTTTGTCTCCGAAATACGCAATGTAATTTCATAAATACACAATTCTGAGCAAGACAAAATTTATTCGTGCTCCTTTCACTCTTGTACTCTTACTCACCTCTCGAAAGGGCCATATTTTTCTGGGATATTTGATCTTCTATCTTATCATATTCGGCCGTCAAGTTTTCAAATCGCTAAAAACGCACACCACGTGTTTCTTCCACTATCCCATGCGAATGGTGAGAGCCAGTAAGAGCTGCGGTGGCGACACGGGATTGCAGATACGCGGACGCTTTAGGTTATGCGGGAACATAACTTACAAAAAGAAACTCACTGCGCTCCAAACATCATGGGGCACAAAAATAAAAAAATTCTGAGAGTTCGGATAATGCGAAGGGCAAATATTCGAGTAACGAATTGAGGTTAGGAGCTGAGAATTTTATTCTGGTGACTGGGCTCGACACTAGATGGCTAGTACATCAAGGACCACGCGTGGTTACCGCACTCGTCTCTCCTCGTACGAATGCAATCCCATAAACTAACAATTAAGTTCATTGATAGATGAGATCTCGTTTTATGTTGATCGTAATAATGACATAAATAATAATATAGTAACGAGTAGATAAAACGTACGCCTTGTGTACACGACGCGTTTTGTTCCGTACGATGTATTTAGAAACTTCGAACTCGCAGGACTCGTTACGACCGAGCCGGCGTTCAACGAACACCTAATTGATGTTACGAGGGCTTAACACGTCGTGCAACAAAGCTGGGTGAAAAGGATGAATTCGTTCAACGAGACGGGTCCAGGCGAGCCGGAACAGGACGCAAATTCGGCTTTGATAGAGCTCGACAAAGGTTAGGTTTGTCCCTATAGCCCTACGTTTAACCTCGAAATATCGACTACCTCTCCCGTTTCTTTCTCATCTCTCCGGCACTTGCTTCGAATTGGACTAACTCGATAATTCATTGACAGTTTTCTCGAATCGTTTGCTTCAGGTCATCCAAACAGACCCAAACAAAATCGACATCTGTTTGACAACTCACTCAAACTATTGTCTTATTCAGATCTTGTACTAAAATCAAACCAACCCAAACAACATCGACAATTTACTCAACACATTGTCACCTCCGGGTCTTCCACCAAACTCGAATCAAATCAACATTTCATTGATAATATACTCAAAAAGTTTTCTCCTCCAGGTCTTCGTTCGAAAAACACAGGCGAAAGATGCGAGGCGATAGTACGCTTTCCGCGTCTTTTCGAAAAGTATCCCTTCCCGATACTCATAAACTCGGCGTTGCTGAAGCTCGCCGATGTGTTTCGTCTGGGCAGTAATTTTCTACGAGTCTGGGTGCTGCGAGTGTGTCAGCAGAGCGAGAAGCACCTGGACAAGATACTAAACGTGGATGAGTTCGTGAGGCGTATCTACAGCGTGATACACTCAAACGATCCGGTGGCGAGGGCACTGACGCTGAGGACCCTCGGCAGTGCGGCGGGCATAATACCAGAGAGGCAGCAGGTTCATCACAGCATAAGAAAGTCGTTGGATTCACACGACTCCGTAGAGGTCGAGGCGGCGATTTACGCAGCGAGAATGTTCGCGGCGCAATCGAAACTCTTCGCAGTGTCGATGTGCAGCAAAATATCGGATATGATCAGAGGACAGGCAACGCCTGCTTCTATGAAGCTTCAGCTGATACCGATACTGCAGTACATGCATCACGACACGTCAACTGCCTCGATGGTGAACGAACTGTGCACCGAACTGTTGGGAAGCTATCCTGCTGTGGAGTTTGTCAGGGTGACCCTAAGCGCCTTGACGACACTCGCCTCGGCAACCCTAGTCGACGTGCCTGGTCAGGTGACCTTGCTACTGCGTTATCTCCACGACGATCCTCGGCTCTCGGTGAAACGTCACGCTCTACAATTGTTGCATCGATTGGCGAGAAGCGGCGTTCATCTCTGGCCGCGTGGCGCACTGACCAATCTCATTGACAGCACGAATACTCTTCTCCAGGATGGTGCGGGCAATACCGATCTTCTCATTCGTACACTCGACGTGATCGAGGTAGGCGAGCTAGAAGTCGTTGAAGGTCGGTGGTTTTGAATGGGAAAAATAACGGCGTCTTCTTGACGGGGTGGGGATCTAGGTGTTGAGCAGAAGCGCGGTGACCTGCGACGCGAATATGGAGGAGGGCAGTCCACTGCTGTTGCTCTGTGTCAACGCGTGTTACTCGCCCGATCCGTTCGTCGCTGTCAAGGCTGTCACGATACTCTCGAGAATCGCGTGCTACTGGTGAGTCATCCTGGGGCAGGTATAAGGCGAGTCTCAAGTCTTGCGGAATGATGGTGATAAAAATTAGAGAATCGCGAATTAACGGTTTGCAATGACGTCTTGAAAGCAGATCGATTATTAATTTTTTTTTTCAAACAAGAGTTTTGGCATTACGAGGTCGGGATTTTACACAAAATTTGTTCATAGTCTTGCCTACGTTTGAGTTTTTCTTTTTTTATAAAAAAATTGATAAACAATTAAGTTATTATTAAAAGTGCTGCCGTTGCTGAATGGCTAATCGGGCAACTAAGCTCGAATGAAAAATCAAAAATGTACTTTTAGTATAATAACAATATTTTGTTATTATATTTATTCGAATAAAGTTCAATTTTCGATGAATAAAAAAGAACTTTAATCATTTTTTAAATTAAAAACTAGATAAACATTTTTACAATCATCTTGTCATACGATAAAAAATGTTATAAACTATGCTTCGTGCGAATTTGAAGTAAATCGGTCGAATAGATTTTAAGATACGCTTCACACCGATTCATAAAACATAGTTTCAAGAAAAACGCAAAAAAGTGCGCTGTAGGCCTAGGCTATAAAACTTGCAATAAGTAGATCGTATTTGAAAAATTTCAACCTAATGCAGATCCCTTAAAACACTTTTCATCCGCGGTTTTACTTTACATCTCGGGCATATACGTGGGAATGAAAAATTTTTGCCATATTTCCGTGGGATCGTACTCCAACTCCAGATCTCGAAATTGATCTTTCATGCCCTGGCATATTCGCAGTTACGAGGAGGGTCTGCCGGTCTTCGGGATACAGGACGTGATATCGTCATTGGAATCGTTGATAGTACTACTGTCGTTGAACGACGAGCACATTTATCAGCTGAAGGTGTGTTTGCAATCGACGGTGAAGCTTTGCCAGGCTCATCCGAGTCACTGTCCGATCTTCGTGGACGCGATAGGATCGACGTTGATAAACGCGAGCACGGACAACGGCCATGGTGAGAGACAATCGGTGCTCTTGTGCGAGGCCTTGGGCGCCATTGGCAATCTCGGTGACAACGTGCTGTTGCCGCTGTTGCCGGACATACTGGAGAAGATGCATCAGACGGGTCACGTGCACACGAGGGTGATGCTGTGCACGTTGCTCTTCCAAATGGTAGCCGGTGGTTACGAGTGGAACGGCGAGTGTCTCGAAGCGATCGAGGGAGTTTTGCGTAGCATCGACGGTTGGTCGAGGTATCGAGTGGCGAGGAGTGCGGCACGTTACGGTCATCACGGGATTGCGACGCGGCTCTTCAAGTCGTTGAAGGAGGCGGTGGCCTCGGAGCAATTGCACTTTTGGCTCTCGGGTCTCGAGCTCATGACGAGCGCCGAGAGTTACCTGGGTGAGAACGCAGCCGAGACGAGGGCCGAGAAGAGAGCCGCCATCCTGGACGCTCTCAACGGTGCTATATCGCGTTACGCTAGCGCCTGTGCTTCCCTCAAAGCCGCAAGCACGCCACTACGGAGTCTTCAATTCGCCAGCGAGTACGCCAAGCTTCGATGCGAGTTCTTGCAAGCTCTCGGCCAGCTGTTGCACTCTTGCAGATCGTTGTGCACCTCGCCACCACCGGCGATCGCACACTCGATCGTACTCGCCACCAAGGACGACTTTCAGCGCTACGGACGGGTCACATATCAGCTGCGCAAATCAGCCCAGGACTTGCGCAACTGCGCGGATAATTATCAAAAGTTGTATCAGTCGGCGTTCGACGCGGATCCCGGCTCGCTTGACAACATTCGAGTGCTCAGGGAGCTCTGTCGCCTCATGGCGAACAGCGTGGATCGCGTGTGCGGTGGCTATGCCGCGGCAGCCACCCATCGACCGGACGAGACCGAGTTTAAATTCGGCGAGACCGTCGAGCTTCGCCAGATGGCGCGGTATCTCACGGAAATCAGGAGACTCGCACCACCCTGGGAAGTCAAGGAGGAGGACGAGTCCATCAGTCACGCCAGGGTCGAGTGCCTTGTTTCCCAAGTCATGCTGTTGGCCGGCGGCAAAGTACGCCTACCACTGCCACGATACTTCTTCCAGACGCTACAGGCCACCGTGGTGAAACTCTCTGTATCCCCGCAACCGAGGGTCTTTGGCGAACCTGTCTGCGTACCTCAGGGCTCACAGTTGGCCCTCAAGATCGAGGGCGTACTCAGGCACGGTAAACGGGGATCGCTTTTCCGCTCGGTCGACGCTGTCTGCATCTCAATCTCGACCGCTCCGCCATCCAAAATCAACAATGATACTAAGGTAGGCCTCCTCCGGACGGGAGGATTCTTCATTTTTTAATTTATGTTGATGAAAATGAAGAAAAAAAACGACCACATTTTTTTAAATATTGAATTTCTTAGAAATTTAGTCGTTTCGCAGTATCGAATTTTATAATGTATATTCCTCTTTTTCATTCCAATGAATTACGTGCAAGAAAAAAGTGAATTTTTTTTATTTATAAAAATAGAACTGTGCGGTCGCTGAAAGAAATTATATTGCTTAAGGGGTCTGGAATGTTCGGGCCGGAAAAAAACAGGTCTAGTTTCAATATTTTTGTCTGCTGAGAGCATTGGTATGACGAAGGCGGAATTTTACACACAACTTATACTGTCTCGCCAAGTTTGAGTATCTTTTTTATTAGAGTATTGATAAACAATGAAGTTATTATTTGAATCGCCGCGGTTGCTGCATGGCCAATCGGTGTAGGAGCTTCTGGCAACTAGGCTCATCTCAAATAAAAAATAACAAAAGTGTACTTTTAGTATAATGATTCAACTTTCGTATGATCGGATAATTTTTTGAAATGTTGAAAATTACATAAAATTCCAAGCCGTAGAAAAAAAGATCTTCGACAAAGAAAAAAACAACTCTATTCATTTGTTATCAACGCATGGATAAATTATAAATTATGCTATAACTATAAAGATAAATATGAAAAAATCATTCGGTCACTCGATAGAAAATGTTGTTAATTATGCTCTGTCAGAATTTGAAGTGAATCTGACTAATAGATTCCGAGACGGCACCGACGCCCTTTCGTCGAGTTTGATCTCCATCCTTCAGTCTCCATGCTTCTGTTGTTTGCTTCGCACAGGGCAACGCGCACGCCCAGGACTCATCCGGCCTCAACGACCTCCAACAAACGGTGACTCCACATCGCGACTTCTTTGCCTGCGAGTTTCTACTCTCGCTCGGTAGTTGCCAGACGGGGGCGAGTTCGTGCACGAGCACCGCGAGCCAGGGCGGCCAGTTCCAGGTGACCGCGAACGCCAGCATACTCGACAAAGACGGGCACGTGTGGAAGTGCGGCCCGAGATCGGCGCTTCAGGTTCGCGTGCACGAGGAACCCTCCAAGCGAAAGATAACGTGAGGCGATCGCCGCCCGAGAGGGAGAGAGACCGCGACAGATGGAGATAGAGGAGGATAAAGTATACTATAAAAACTCTTCATTCTTTTTTTTTCATCCACAAAATAATTATTCTCACCAAGGATAACAAGAGGAAAGTTCTATTTTGTTCCATACACCGTAATATAAAATATTCATTCTTGTAAATATTTCTCCTCGACCTATCAAGCCCGTTCGAAAATTTGACAAACTTAACGATTCATGTACACGATGAAAAATAGATTGCACATAAGTGGAATGTTGGCATCAACGATGACTAATGTTCTTCACCCCTCTCTAAAATAATTGCCTCAGCCCTCTCTAAAATAATTGCCGCTCTTTCCGCCAGTTTTTGAGACCAATTCGATCTCGGTGATTCGCAAGATCGATGGGGACGCGACCGCTTTGCACATGTCGTAAACAGCGAGTGCGGACACGGCCACGGCTGTCAGGGCTTCCATCTCGAGGCCCGTTTGGCCGTTGCATCGAACCTCGGAACGTATCTCAATCGTGTGCAGCTCGGGGTCGAGCTTGAGGCTCACGTTGACGTAGGTCAGAGCGAGAGGATGACAGAGTGGTATCAGGTCGGAGGTTCTCTTGGCCGCCATGATCCCGGCTAGTTGGGCGACCGAGAGCACGTCACCCTTCTTCATAGAGTTCTCGGCGATCAGTCGAGCCACGATCGGCCCTACGATGACGCGGGCGCGAGCCTCGGCCGCCCGACGAGTCGCGCCCTTCTCGCCGACGTCCACCATTCGCGCTTTCCCACTCTCGTCCACGTGTGACAGTGCTGACGTGACGTAGCACCGAGCGTAGGAAATCAGCGGCGAGATCTTGAAGAAAATTGGCCGATTGCCGACGGATGGTCCGTTGCTGGGCCAACGGGCGAACGATGTCACGGAGCTGCCTGCGAAGAAGAGGAGGGAAACTCGTACCGGAAGTGATGAACGAAGGAAACGGATGTGTCGAAAAAAAAAGACGACTTGCAACTCGTCGAACAAATGAAGACGATGTTCTTTTTCGACACGCCCTATGGGAGATTCGCGGAAGAGCGATAACGTTGTCAATCGCCGTCGAGGAAAATCGAAGAATTCTTTTTTTTTTCCAAATGCCATCAACCACCGATCAAGATCATCGGCCTATTTTCCATCTCGCTAAGATTGAACATTCCTGAAACACAACGACGACCCAGCGACATCGCCAAATCGATCTCTCTCTCGTTCTCTCTCTCTTATTTTGTTTCCTTCTCGATTTTTCCGTACACTCACCAGCATGTTGCTTCTTCTTGCGGCTCACCGCCTGGCCGATCATCTCCTCGAGCGCGCTGTCCGTTGCGCCGCTCCGCACCGCGTCCCTCAACGATACCTCACCCTTGCCCTCGAATAGGCAAACCTTTAGATTACCGTCTGCCGTTATTCGCAAACGATTGCACGAGTCGCAGAAGTGTTGGCTCATCGACGTTATGAAACCGACACGGCCCACGAAACCGGGAACCCCGTACGGCTGTGCGACCAATCGCAAACAGAAATTCGTCAATTCCATCCGGGATTTTGTTCAACTTTTGGCAATTTTTTTTTACATTGTTTAGTTAATTTACGCTCGTTTTTCGAGCGTTAAAGATATTTATCCAAACAGTTTTCGATTTTTCAGGCCAATTTATGTATTTTCGTTCTAAAATACTGGATATATTTATGCAATTCGTATTTTGAAATTTTATTTTAACACATTTCCGGATATTTGGCTAGTGCTGAATATTTATACAATTTACAAATTGAATTTAAATAACATTAATTTGCGCGTTTCGTAATTGAATTTTTATAATTATATGGCAACTGGGCTGCATTTTTTAAAATATAGATGAATATCGTCGGGAAGAAATTTCGAGAGGTTCAGGAAAATTGAACAGGCTGAATGATTACATTGCCGCTTATATACAGCAGGGCCCGAAAAGTAACGTCCAAAAGAAAAATCCGGATGCCTCGTATCCGAATCACCCCCATCTACCATCTTTTTCACTTTTCGAGGAAAAAAACCTATTTTTTACTTTTCGAGGAAAAAAAACCTAATTTGTTTTCGAGATTTCCCGTAGCATAGTCTTTATTTCTTTTCTCTTTCGTACGTAGACTTTCAAAAGTTTTTGAAAGCAGTTGGGAGTTATTAAACTAATTTAAATAGTTTTTTTATGATCTCCACTTTAACGACTAATCCTATCAAATTTATTTTTTAAACTTTTCATCGAAATCTATGGCATTTACGTTAGTGTGTCAGTTGGGCATTTTATTTATTGCTTAACAGTGCACTTTACAACGACAGACAAGTAAAAGAAAATCGCGAAGAATCTACACACACGAAAGTAAAAAAAGATCGTAGAACATAGATGGGGGTGATTCGGATAGGTATTGATGCGAGGCATCTAGATTTTCGTTTCGGACGTCAATTTTCGAGCGACCCTGTACAAGAATATAATTTTTTTCATCACGAAAATCCAATGCAATTGATATTAAATTACACCGACAGTTTCCTTTATGCAATTTTGCTCTGATAAAACTTTGATTTCATTCAAATTCAACTTTCTGAAAAAAATTTTGTATTAAAAAATGAACAAAACCATAAATTTAGTATAATTTCAACTTAATTTGGTTTTTCGTCATGCGCAAGTGATATATGTATATCGATATAATATATCGAGTATCTTTACGCGGTATCTCACCTTCGCAGTGTCGTTGGGTGTTCCCTGGAGTGCTCGAAAATTCGGAAATTCCTGTCTCACGATGTTCTTCATTTCTTCGAAGGATACCATTTTCGACTCGTTCCATTTGTTGCCGGAGAAAGGCATGTATTCGATGAATCTCACGTCTATCGGTCGGTCCTCGGTAAATCGGACGAAATCGGCGATCTCGTCGTCGTTGAAGCCGCGCATCACCACGCAATTTATCTTGACCGGATCGTAGCCCAATTGAACGGCAAGATCGATACCGGCGATAACTCGCTTCCAACCCTTGCGACGGGTGAATCTCTCGAAGCGCTCCTCGCGCAGACTGTCGAGGGAGATGTTCAGAGCGTCCAGGCCGGCTCTCCTGAGGGCGGGCAACTGTCTGGTCAACGCGAGACCGTTGGTCGTCATGCCGACTTGTTCCAAGCCCTCCAGTCTTTTTAAACGCTCTAAAAAAATAAAATAGACATTTATTCGTTTTTTGATAAATTTTTTAAATTAGAATTCTACTCCATAATTGTTTTTCGCTAATACGAATCGAATTTCAGATATTTCTTTATCGCATGGTCGGAAATTTACCAACAATGTCCGCGATGTCCTTCCTCACCGTGGGCTCCCCACCCGTCAGCCGGATCTTCCTCACGCCCCTCTTGACGAAGAGACTCGCCAGCCTGACGATCTCGTCGGTTCTCAAAATTCCATCCTTGCGCGTCAGGCTGACGCCCTCCTCGGGCATGCAGTACAGACCTGCGAGTAGGCGCGCGAAAAGCGGAAAGGACGCGCACAATTATTTTAAGTTTCACGACTGAGAGGGAGAGACCGACGTCAAAGCCTTAAGGTATTCCTTTCGCAGAGGAACGTATTTTGCGATCGCACAAGCAGGGCCCTTTTGACTCATTAGAATATTACAGTGGCTTTTAATAAAAATAAATGACAATAAACTATTATGCCAAATGATGAACTGGCATGAAAAATTACGCATACATTTGGTAAATCTAGACATTTTTTCTAAAAACTTGCAGTTACGAAAATTCTTCCGCTAGTCACATTTTTCTAAGTTTTATCATTGATATTTTCTTTAAACATTTGGTGACTCAGTCTTTGTATCGTTGTTACGGAATCTTTAGATTTTTTTGCATGCTTAGCGCAGTTTATTTCAGATATCTAGAGTTATTTAGTATTTAAATTATTGGATAGAAATATGGCCAGCATGCCATCTTCAGAAAAATGCGTGCATAAAAGTACTACATAAATTAAATAATATTTAAAGTTGCAATTTTTTTTTAAAGTTCGGTGACTCGGCTTGAAATTTGACCAGTATACTGAGGTGTATTTTTACCTAATTGTAGAAGAAAATCAGTTAATCCTAACTGATATTATAAATCTGACGTTCTGTCTGTCTGTTTGTTACTCAATCACGCTAAAACGGCTTGATCGATTTCAATGAAATTTAACATGTAGATAGCTTATGGCCTGGGTTAAGACATAGGATACTTTTAATTCTAATATCTAATATTTCTCTAATTATAATATTATATATTCAAATATAATGTAATGATGAATTATTCAAATTATTATATAATCAATGAAATTTAAAATGTAGATACCTTATGACCCATAAGATACTTTTCATTCTAATTCTAATATCCAATATTTTTCTAATCTGTATGTCTGATGTTCCATCACGCGTAAACGGCTGAACCAATTTTGATGAAATTTGGCTCACATGTAGAGAGTTACTTGGAATAAATAACACATAGACTATAAAAAATACATCTAATATTTTTCTCATTCTAATACTCGACTCGAATCTAATTCAATTATAAAATTATCAGTGTTATATAATTCTTATTATAGGATACAAAAAAATCAAATATAATTAAAATAGATCATAATATAAAATCAAATCTAATATAAATATATCTAATATTTTTCTAATTATAACATTCGTGTCAAATTCAATATAATTATCCAATTCAAATTCTTGTAGAATACAACGAATCAAATTTAATTTAAATTGGATAAAATCTAATGTCTAATAATTTTCTAATTATAATATTTTGAAAAATCTAATGATGAAATTATAATTCTTTCATGCATCAACTTGAAACTTGAAACATATGTTCCTTAGAAGGTGTAGAGGCGCACTAAAAAAGGATATTGCAAAAATAGATTCATAAGGATGTGAAATGGGATGTAAAAGTTTGTATGGAAAACTTTCCTTGCGTGTATCAACTTGAAACTGTGTATAAATATTCTTCAACACAAAAAATAAAACGCATAGTTTAGGATTTTTTAAACACCTAACGCGGGGTGTTACATCTAATGAAATTTCTATGGGCCAAAATCTGCGCACGCTAAGCCACGGGTGGAAGCTAGTTGTTAAATATTCGAGATCGTGAAAAGAATACCTTAAGCGGTAATGAGATGGTAATTTTGACAATAAGATTTTTCTATTGCACAGTTTTGGACCCTAGGGTTTTAAGTTTGTTTGCAAGATTTGGTAATAATTCCAAAGATTGAACGAGTTGTACGAATTTTTGTGAAAGCCTTTTCCTTCAACACTGTGTTTTATGAAATGGTATAAGTCCTATCTTAAAATCTATTCATTTGATTCACTTCAAATTCGGACAGAGCATAATTTATAACTTTTTCTGAACCGGATGATTTTTTCACACGTCTATCCATATGTCAATAATAAATTACCCCAATTGTCTTTTGCTTCTGTCAAAAATCAAACTTTTTTTTCTATATCTTGGCATCTTTATAATTTTCAAAATAAAAAAAAATGTCCAATTGTAAGAACGTTTGATCATTGTACGAAAAGTACATTTGTTTTGTTTATTTGAAAAAAAAACTCAAACTTGGCAAGACTATGTATGAATTGTGTGTAAAATGCTGAACTTGTCATCCCTATACTCTTAACAGAAAAAAAAGAATGAAAATGGATCTATTTTTTCGAACTGTGAACTTGTGCCTGTGGCATAGAACTCAGCCAGTCTTACATCTCAAGTTGCAGCGCTCCGTCACGGAAATTCTCAGGTATGTGTGATGCCTTCCAAAAGTGTCAACCAGCATTCCCTGCTGCGAGTCATTTTTCAGTCGTTCTCTGAGTTCTTCTATCTGTAATCGAAGGCACAGAAAGATACACCCTCGGCTAATACTAGCGGAATTTCAAAATTCCCTGATATACGTCCGAGAAGTGAAGTAAGATAAAAGAAAATAAAAAATCGGCTCTTACTCTCGGGGACGATTTCGGTAAGGTCAAGCAGCTCGAGAACGCGCGTCTCTGGAAAGTTTTCTCGAGTATCCTGGAGACCATCCCGAGTCGCAAGTTCGTTACTTTTCTCGCTATTTTGTTTTTCCTTTCTTTTTTTATATCAAGATTGCGAACTTTCACGTAAGATAACTCGCGTCTCGAGAGTGCCACGAGATAACGGAGATCCGTTCACAAGTGAAACGACGCAATATCACACATAACTATATAGAACGAACAAAACGGGGGGTGATATGTGGAAACGAGAAAAAAAAAAAAGATCGTGTAGAAATTGTTGCTCGTTTGTCCGACATAAGCAGCGCCGTGTAGAGTGTCATTTCCATTGATAATAGATCCATCATTATCGCGGCTATTATTTCGAAAATAGCTGTCATCATCGCGCGTCGTTAAGCCATAACATCCCATTATTGCACGTTGTGCAAGAAAAGCGAACACGCTCGCGATCTTGTAAAGAGTGCGCTGTGGCGCCGTTCTCGATAGTGCGGTGGTGGGGGGTAGGCAGCGCGTGGTAGTTGGGCTGTCGCGTACAGAGATATCGCTCTCGGTGTAGGGTTCCACATCTCGCCGCTAAGCGTTTCTACCATCGTTCCAGCTTCTTAAGGCCCCTCTACACTACTCGCGAAGTTAATCGAAGTTGGGCGAGGACGAGAGTGTAGAGAGGCACTTCGTGCTTCTTCGCCTCGCTTTGCTTCGCTTCGGGCGACTTCCGATCGGTGTCGGTATTTTGGGCCGAGTCAAAGGACCGAAGTCGCGCCCGACTCGCCCAACTTCGATTAACTTCGCGAGTAGTGTAGAGGGGCCTTTACAAGCGGTCGCAGGACAAAGCGTCATAATAAATACGTCTCCCTAAATCCTAATCAGGGGGCTTGCACGGCCTATCCCCTACTGTGTATAAAAATGCTATACTCTTTGACCGCTTATTTTAGTTCTACCTCGTGGCGCTAGTAGTTATCTTACAATATTCCTATTGCGCAGGCGCGAGGCCCACACGGCGTACACAACCACCATTTTGACTTTTGGAGGTTAAACCGTGGTGCGGAATTGATGAAAATGTTCCGTATCTGTGCACTAATGCCGTGTATTGTGCCCGGTTGTACCTCAGGGTACCCGCAAAATATTGAAAAGGTGCATTTTTTCAGCGTACCTGCCGATACTGGCATTCAAAGCCTATGGAAAGAGGCTATAAATAATGACAATGTGAAAGCTGGACGAGTATACAAACATAAGTACGTCAGTACACAACCATGGAGGTACGTATGGGCAATATAATTATTTATTGCTAAATAATCGGTTCTTGAAAATATTATTAGTGAATAAGTTTTCAAAGGTGTTTCAGTTCTTGTTATATGAGCGTATGATGAAAGCTGGAGCTCTAATTTAAATTGAGTAACGAAACCAAATAGTTTCGTTATCATATTTATCTTCATAATTATTTGTTGTCACGATCATTAGTCAATAGACTAATAGTCAATCGAGAATTAATGAATAATAGATAATTTAATAAAACAATAATGGTAGCATAATATAAGACTAGTGAAGCGCGTGAGCTACTCGTGCCTGTGGATGCGTGAGAGGGCCAACGATGAGTCACCGATGGACGCTTCTCGAAAATTCGGTCTTACCCGAAAACAAGAGTAACGCGCGAATCTCGTCATAATGAGACAATCTCGAGTTATCCGTCGAACGAAACACAACTCTCGGAATTATATACACACGCGTGCCTTGTATATCGGCTATACGTCTAACGCTCGTGCTTATATTCGTTATATCTATGTATTGCCGAAATAAACTTATATATAACGCTGCTTATAATACATAATAAATGGTGTATGTATATATTCATATCATATAACACCATCAATGTATATGATGGTGTTATATGGGTATTGCACGATTATATTTGTGCGTGTGTATATATATATATATACGTAGCCCTTGCGCGCACGTTAGCTTTGTAAGGGTACAACTAGCGCTGCGAGTGGCAGCGCTAGTATGAAAAATATCAATCCGTGCCAGCCCCCTGATCCTGCACCCAGCGAGTCTAGGGCAGGATACAGTGGCATAGCCGTACTGATGAGTCTGTCGCTGTATCCGATACGAAACGCTATTTCCTTCTCCTGCCTTTCCCAATTTAGCGACCCAACAGAAGCCTGGACAACTACCGATGGACGCCGAGAACTGCAACCACTGGAATCCTCCATTGGGCAGCTGGTACTCGGTTGGACCCATCAGGCATCAAAAACCAGGGGGGGGGGGGGGGGGGTTGACACGCCGCACTACTTCTATGCATTGAGAACATGGCTCACACGTCCGATCGATCAAAATCCTAGGGCCAAGTTTTTTTTTCCTTGACGGACGACATTTCGGACAAACGAAGAGAAAGACGTCGTTCAACAGAACGGAAGGTGTTTCTTTTTTTCCGAAATATCAACCGTCTCGGAGAACACTGGGAATCTGCAAATCGGCTATCTCTCTCGCACTCATGGACCCTCGATCGGTGTGACATAATACGCGTTTCGGATTCCTTAAGGCCACGTCCAATCGGTAAAAATCCTACTGCCAAGTTTTCTCCTAGACAGATTATATTTCGGGAAAAAGAAGAGAAAGTCGTTGTTCGTCGTTGAACGGAGCGGAACGTGGTTCCTTTCTTGTTTTCCCCCAAACATCAACCGTTTCAGATATCATTGGGAATCTGCAAATCAGTTATCTCTCTCGCACTCATGGCCGCTCGGTCGGTGTGACACTTGGCCTTAACTCTACCTCGTGATGCCTTGTAGGCCTTGCGTGATGCCCGCAAGGCATACACTTCGACATTTAGAGGCGAATATTTTGTTTTTAGGCTTTTTCCTTTGGTTGATCAGAATCATCGGAATGTTGTATCATTTAAGGTGCGAACCGTGTGGTGGGATCAGTGGGATTACTCGTTCAGCAATGCCGCCGAACAAAAAAAAGACAATCGATCCAAGAAAAAAGACACAATACTGTAAGCCTGAAGGCCAAGTGTCACACCGACCGAGCAACCATGAGTGCGAGAAAGATAGCTGATTTGCAGATTCCCAATGATTTCTGAAATGGTTGATTTAAAAAAAAAAAGAAAAGAAACACATTCCGCTCTGTTGAACGATGAACAACGGCTTTCTCTTCTTTTGCCCGAAATATGATCCGTCTAGAAGAAACCTTGGCAATAGGATTTTTACCGGCTGAACATGTCACACATGGCCTTAAATGTATTGATGCCTGCTAGAAGCAGTGTAATGTTGGCTGTGGACAACTGAAAGCAAATCAAATATTCTTTTACACATCTACGCACTTGCCCTTTCATTTTCGACTAAATCATGTGATTTCCATTATATGAATTTCAAGTGAATATGTACGTCCAATTTAAATAGTTCGTCAATAGCGTAAGTACTTAATTATGTAAGTATACTGTTTACGTATGGCAGTCAATAATCATGAAGGTACGTATGAAAAATATAATTATTTATCACAAAATAACAAGTTCGTCAAAATAAATGTAACCCTTCGAGTGCACACTGGGTCGTTTTGACCCCAAAAATTTTTCGTGTAAGTACGTATTTTTCAATGTATGCCCCACTTTGAACGAATGTTTTGGCATTTAATTTTCGTTTTCGTCAAAAAATAAATTTAGGGCCATGAAATATGGATAGTTTACTACAAAAAACGTCTCTACAAAAAAAAAACAAAAAATGCATATTTACCGGAATATAACGATTTGAAAAACGCCTTGGGTCAGATTGACCCAGTATGCACTAGTAGGTTGGCGGCAGAGGTGTGCACTCGAAGGGTTAAAAAAGTGCTCTAGTTCTCATATAAACATGTAGTGAGAGCTGGAACGCTTTTTGAAAATTTGGTAATATTTTTATTTAGTACTAGTTATATTTTTCATACATACCTCTATGGCTGTTTGTTGTTATCATTATAATTTTATTAACTGTAGTGTCATTCAATCAGATTCAAGGATTTCACGTGCCACGCGGTAAAGTAGCGCTACGAGTGGCAGAGGGACACTAATAAATCCGGGCATTTCGCACAGCGAAAATACCGGGCGGTGTCATACCCCTGTGGCCTGCTCAGCTATTTCTATCCTTCTTGAGCAGACTCATAGTCATCGGTACGATAAGGAAAGTTGAGTATCTCCATCACTTTTTCTACCCACTGATGAAGATATATGTATTCTTCTTTGGATGTTGCGTACACGTCGGTCATATCGTCCCGCTTCTTTATTTCATATCGCTTCCGTAGTACTGAAATATATAGAAGCCTGTCTGATTCGAAATGCGAACCTGATAGCTTGTGACTTTCGTTCAACCGTAAGATTATTTCGCTTCGAGAAACGTACCTCGTATATGCCTCTTCGTCTTCTTTTTGAGACTATACTCACTGATGGAGAAACACATTCCGATACAGGTGGTACGAATCTGGGTGGGGATGC
Source organism: Ophion ventricosus (assembly GCA_963932345.1). NCBI lineage: Eukaryota > Metazoa > Arthropoda > Insecta > Hymenoptera > Ichneumonidae > Ophion > Ophion ventricosus. Next base: position 19,998,493 of record OZ010711.1, on the reverse strand, counting down.
CTTCGAGCTGTGTTAAAAAAAGAATCACCATCGCTGACTCCCGGCGGCGACTTGTATTCTCAATAATGATTACAGCGTAACAGTACAGATTTTGGCGAAGCCCAAAGCGAAGCGTTATCGAAACTCGGAAGGTTTTCGCCCGTGTGCAAGAATCCGAAGAAAGAACGTGTATATGTATGTATATATATATATATATAGATATATATATATATATAATATAATATATATACACAATTACGACGTATTTTGTACAAGGCTTAGCCAACTTCTCGCCTCGCCAGCCGCCCCCGATGGTATTCTTATTTGTACGAGATGGACGGAATTACTTTTGCTCTCGCCAATGATCTCCTTGTAATCACCTGTGCTGCTCGCAGGCACAACAATCGTCTCGCTCTCCTCGCTACCATTGTAAGTGTACACTTGGCCGACCTGATGTTCCACCGAGTCGTCCGGCTTGGATTCCAGTTCTTCCGCATCTACGAAAGCCATCTTCGATAGCGAAACAAATCCAAGTGACAAGATTAATCGATTGAATTTTAATTCAGGAGGAAAAACGCTTAAGAGTATATATATAGGGTGATTGACAACTATTGAAGTTCCCTTGTGTTTCGAGAAAGATGCTTTTTTTTGTAAACGGCTTGCGACATAAATTCGCCGAGATATTTGCGTTCAAAGACCAAATAGCAAACAACAGCGCAGTAATTGCTCACACGGGGGACGTGCAAGCCGAATCGAGTGCGGCTTCGAATCCACCTTCGGACAAGTGCATTTCTTTTTATCAGTTTTTCTCCGTTAAAACTTAATGAACACGAAGATTCGCTTTGCCAATCGATAATACGATTCAATAATTTTCGTCGATTAATTTACTTGAAAAAAAAAATTGACCCGTGAACAACTATTGTGCCATTGTTTGCGCAGTGTCGGACTTTCAACATTAATATCTAGTCTAGTTTTCGTTGCGCGACATTTAAATAAAAGCCCTTTGTTCCCGACCCGCATTTCAATTTTACTTCGTTTATTCAAATATTAGTACTGACTATTCTTTAATAGATTTTTTGTCGATATATCTTCTCTACATTTAATAAAACTCCCTCCCACTCTCTCTTTCTCTGTCTCTCTCTTTTTTAAACACAAACCTGTCCGTCATCGACCACCTGCTGATGATCGATTTCCTCGTGCTCGACACTCTCTCCGGTCGCCATACCGAGGACACTTTCCTCCTGATAGATATTCCCGTCGCCCCGTTGTATTATAACGTGATCCTTGAGCTCGGCAACGTACAGCTCGGTGGCTTCTTCAAGTTCTTCCCTTTCCGGTCCGTCCATCAAGAGCTCGACACGACCGTCCGTTAAATTTATCACTTGATCGTCCTCGCTCGTGAGCCTAGGCTGGTTCACCACTATCGTGTCGTTCAGGTGACCCTGTGCGTGGGCGTGTCAACAAATGCGCGTTGAAACTCTATTCAATTAATAACTTCATTGTTGAAGAGTATTTTTCGATGAAGCAAATCAAACTTGATAAGACTGTGTACGAATTGTGTAGAAAATCTTATGATCCTGATACTCTCTTCGGAAAAAAATAATTGAACAACGACCTGTTTTTTATTGGTTTTTTCCGTTCCTTCCTTTCCCTTTTTCTCTTCCTCTTTATTTCTCTTTTCTTTCGTTCTTTCTTTACTTTCCTTTTCCCCCTCTTTCCTCCTCAACCCAAACGAGCCCAAACAAACAAAAAAATATTGAAAATCGGACAGTTTTTTTTTGTTGGTTTTTTCTCTTCCTCACCTGTGTCTGCATATGAGAGTAAAGTAGCGGCTTTCTCATGAATCCCATGCCGCAAACGAGGCACTCGTACGGCTTTTTGTCGCTGTGAATGAAACGATGCGCGTTCCGGTTGTCACGACTGTTGAAAGCTTTCCCGCATACCTGAAACAATTCATCTTCTCAGCTCAGTGGTTTTTCGTTTCTTCGTCTTTTTCTTCTTGTTCTTCTTCTACTCTTCGCTGGACGGTTCAGGGACGTGAACAATTAGCCTGTCTACCTCGCACATGTAGGGCTTTTCGCCTGTATGAATGCGCATGTGTTTTTTGAAGTGTTCCGGATAGACGAAAGTCGCGGTGCACGTCTCGCACTTGTACGGCCTCTCGCCTGTGTGCGCGGCCTTTATGTGGTAGTCCAGGAGTCTCCGTCTTTTGAAACCCTTGCCGCAGTCGTCGCACTTGTATCTCTTGTCGTTGTAGTGGGTCGCGCGTTTGTGAGACTGCAGGTTCGATCGCTGACTGAAATTTTCAACAATCTTCTTCACCTCTAGTTGTCAGCTCGACATGAAAATTTTCTCATTATCCAAACAATTTAGCGAATGGAAATGTTAAAAAAAAAGGTATTTGCCTGAACGTAGCACCGCAAAATTCGCACTGATACGGCTTCTCCCCCGTGTGCGTGCGCTCGTGATCCCTTATCTCGGCTTTTCGAGCGAACGCTTTTCCGCATATCCGGCAGATATAAGGCTTGTATCCGGTATGGACGATATTGTGGACTTCAAGATTGTGATGGGAACCGAAGGCTTTGCCTGAAATATCGTTGATTACGGTAGTCATTAACATCGAAAACGATTTATATAGAAATATATATGCATAAAATGTTTGATTCTATTAGATATTGTATTATTATTATATATTATTGAACATTAATGAAAATTAATTAATATTAATATATATTATTATTACTTTTTTATCATTGCTATATAACCGACATAATTGTGTTATAAATATTTTAATATATGATATAACACTTATTGTACAACATATTAAAATATATTTGCAAAAATATTAATAAGCTAATTTTGCACTATACACACACACACACATACATATCTGCCATTGTTATTATTATTATGTAATCAAAATTATTATCTAAAATCAATATATAGATATTCCTGGAAATCCTTTAACGCGGGCAACCACTTTAGATGCTTAAAAAAATTCATTTTTTTCAATTTCATAAATCGTTAGCAAAATATCTTAAGAATACACCCTGAAAATTTCAAAACGATATTCGGATTCATTCTAACAGTATGTATATAAATGATAAAGACTCTCCGCTCGACTCCCAAGCGCGCTCAGGTATCCACGACCGCTCAGTTAGGTAGTTTGCTTGGGTTTTCATAACCCAAACAAACCCAAACTCGACCGTTTGGCGATTAGCTCCACATCTTCATCCTGGATACAAAATAATCGAGGTAGCGGCATTTCTTGCTGCTATTTCATTCAATGAAGGAAATTCAGCCCTACTCATGGTTATGAATGAACTACAAATCGCAGTTGGCAGGCAGAGCTACGGATATGCCGAGCAAATGGATCAGATGCGCGTGGCTCGGCAAAATAGAAAAAGTTTATTAGAGACAAAAGAAGCTCGAAAAGCTCGTAAAGAGGAATTGCAAGCTTCAAATGAGTTGCATGAGGAAGAGGAAGGACTGCCGTATGGTGCTGGAATCGCTGATTAATCGGTAAGACACTTTATGATTTGATTAAACAAATTTGACTTTGAGTTTTTCGTTTGTGAAACTTTAAACGTGTTTTTCTAGCAACGACATTTTTTTCAATTTGCGGGAATCATAACTCAAAAATTAATTGATGGATCATCTTCAAATTTGGAACACGTTTACATAATATAATTTATTAAAACATGAACCTAAAGTTGGAAAGATTAGATTGTTTAAAACATATTTATTATTGCAAAATGCTGGGAAAAAAATGCTAAAAATCGATCATTTTTTTCCAAACACGTTCGAATATTGAATTCTCGATTTATTTTTTTCAAAATTTAGGTTCATGTTCTTAAAAAACATCTCAATAATGTATACAAATTTGTTGGACTATTTCAGATGCGAGCTGCACAATTCCCGCAAATCGACAATTACGATGAGGCCACGCCAAGGGACACAGAGGATTACACCTTGATTAATGCATGAAATAACTTGAAAAAATTATCAGAGATGTATGAAAATAGGAATAAATTATTGTCAGAGTTGCGGAAATTTCCGTTTTTTTTCACAATAAAAACAATTCAAAAAATCATCTAATTTTCGGTCTCCTAAAGTGGTTGCCCGCCTAATAATAAATATTTCCCAATACATTCAATATATCTATCCATTTTTAGTCATCAAAATATCTTTATATTGTGTGCTCGCGATCAGGAAACTTCGTATTTGAGAATAAAAATCCCGATTTGAGACCGCTTGCGCTCCAATATTGTTAAAAGTTGCAATACTAACCGCACTGGTGGCAGACATATTCTTTAATACCGTTGTGCGTTCTCTCGTGCTGATTGAGATTCTGTTGGCTGAGGAAGGACTTGTTGCACTGGCCGCACTCGAACGGCCGTGGTCGCACCTCGTGAGTCTTCGCGTGTGCTTTGTACGTGTACTTGGAGGCGAAATCCTTGCCGCAACTCTCGCAGACGTACGGCCTCATGCCCGTGTGCGTGTTTATGTGCTCCTCGAGGAGATTCTTCGAGCTGGGACACGAAGAAGTTGCAGAATTGGAATTTTTGCACACTGGGAGGAAATGAATGATACAATGTGATAAGAGAACAAGAAGGGAATACCTGTAACGTTTGCCACAGGTCTCGCAGGGCCACGACTTCACTTGGGGATAATGTATGCGTTTGTGGATCCTGAAGAGACGCAAGTTGCTGAATATCCTGTTGCAAACCTCGCACTGAAAGTCGCCCTCCTCCTTGGCCACGTGATCGTCCATGTGAATGGACAATTCGTTTCTCTTCTTGAAGTCCGCACCGCATATATCGCATATGTAGAGCCGCGCTTCATGCACACCTTTGACATGGGAGATGATAAGCCTTGCGTCACCGACGACACGCTCGTCGTCACTCGAGCACAAAAGACACGTGTATTCCGTGCCAACCCGCGTCACGATCGGATACTCGGAATCTTCCAGTTTCACGCATGTTTTCGTCGTGCCCGTTTTGTCACCGCTCTCCTCACTGTCGTTGAACTCCTCGTCTGGTTCTGCATGTTCCACTCGTGTCGATGTCTCCAGCTTGACCACGATCTCGTCATCGTGGATGTACTCGATCGTCTCGATTGGCACTTTGTCCAGGTCATGCACCAGATACTGTTTCGCAAGACAGACGCGTTGTGATGACAATGAAAATGACAAAGAGACGGAAAGAAATACCTCACCTCCGTTACAACTTCGGGACTCGGCACGTTCTTGTCAGTTTCGCACTCGACCTCTTTATCCGCGTACTTTTCATCCGAAGATTCCAACTGAACATCCGAACGTTCCATGTAGTCGTGATCGGTATACTCGTCCTGAACGTCCGGTAGAGTTTTCTTCAGCGTCCTCTCGTAGTTCGCGCAGACCTCCAGGCGAATCTCTGCCAGTCTGCTCTCTAGCTCGTCGAACTGTGCCAGAGTGATTAAACTTTGAAAGAATTTCAGGACGCGTATATCTCAGTGACTACAGAAAAGGAAAAACAAGACGCTCCTCACTTCGGTTAACAACTTGTAGCATTTTTTGCACAGAAGCGCCGAGTGAGCGGTCTCCTCCGTTATGTCCTTCTCTAGTATGGAGCATACGACGTTCGCGAGGGATTTGTCTGCATCCTTGCCAAAGATACGAGCGCCGTTTCGACCCGATGCTCCGACCTTGAGGTCGCATATGAGGCATCGGCCAAAGACTTTGGCCAGCTCGTCCGTCATGCTCGACAAGCTGCGGAGCACAGTACAAGTGAAAAATCGTGCCTTGAGGCGATCGGGATTTGAAACAAGGAAACCCAGAGGGCGACCGATAATTCGCAAAGACAATTCTTTTTTCCATCTCGACGAGCATCGTCGTTGCGGCAGAGGAATAAAAAGAGTCTTGGAAAATCGAAATTTCGCCTGAGACGGTGAGAGTGTAGACGCAAAAAAACAATTGCGAGTTGGAAACAAGAAAAGAGCGTTAATCCACGATGCACACGTCGCTGGCTAGCCGCGCGCACGAAACAAAACATATTTCAGCAAGTATAAATAATAATACGGGAAAAAAAGTTGCCAGCACTGACTCGGAAAGTTTTCCTTCTCTCGGCCCGGACGATTGGTAGCGAACGAATGGGCAACAGCAAGCAACGAAACCTTGTCTACCAACGCCATTTATTTTTCCATGATAGGGTAGAAATGGATTGATATCCCTGCGCGCGCCAGGAGGACTCACGAGAGTCAAGCGAGAGGCTAAAAAAACTTTACGGGATATTTATTCTTCGGAATATTCTTACCGCGTCGAATATAGCAAGGAAGTCGGACGGGAAAATAATATTTCGCGAAGAAAACTAACGGGATGGGTGAGGGACTCGCTCGCGGGGAGTTTTCCGAGAAAGGTAGGACTGCGTCCCTCTAGCGGTGCAAGGCCGCGGCGCTTCGCCCCGCGTTTATTACTTCGCGAGTCCGCTCGGTATGGCTGCAGCGCGCGGCTGCCACTGCAGTGAAAACGACCAGGGGGGTGATACTACTATACATTCTCTTAAGGCCATGTGTCACACGTCCAGTCGGTAAAAATCCCACTGCCAAGTTTTCTCCTAGACGGATCATATTTCGGGCAAAAGAAGAGAAAGCGGTTGTTCGTCGTTCAACAGAGCGGAACGTGTTTCTTTTCTTTTTTCCCAAAAATGAACCGTTTCAGAAATCATTGGGAATCTGCAAATCAGCTATCTCTCTCGCACTCATGGCCGCTCGGTCGGTGTGACACTTGACCTTAAGGTAGTAGTCTCGCCACAGTCACGCTGAAAAGTTTAGTCTCCGCTCAATTGATGAAAGCTTCGAAATATTGCGAAATATCCTTAAGGGCATGTACAAGGTCAACATAACATCACACATTTTCCAACCCAGTTTTCTCATAAATGGTTAAGGTTTTTGAGGAAAAAGAAAGCATCAGGCTCTGGAGAATATCCTGACACAGAACTTGATGATTTTCTTTTGCCCAAAAAATTATTCATCTTTGAGAAATCTCGGTTCGAAAATTTTAGCTATCTCTCTCCCACTCATATTTCACGTGGTACACCTGTACTACTGGTACATCTTGAAGGGATGTAAAAACTTATAATGATAAAAACGCTCAATATAATGTTTACCTAACCCTCAGTTTTGTATCGGACTATCCATTCCGGCTACTAATCGTAAATACTCTGTATATACGAATATGCACACACTACTGCAGAGATTAGTAGGGAGATGTACAACGCTCCCGTTTTCGGTATACAAGACGCGTATTATAATACGCGTCTTGCATAGCCCGGTATACAAGACGCGTATGATAATACGCGTCTTGCATAGGCAGGTATACAAGACGCGTATTATAATACGCGTCTTGTATATCGGGCTATGCAAGACGCGTATTATCAATGTCGGGTAAAATTGGCGGGTACCCAATGTCTTTTTTTTAATAAACATATATGAATTAAATATCATTAATAATGCCTGGACAGGCGAGAGTAGATAAAGCGAGAGGAAGTTCGAAATTTGTTGAATATACAATGAAGAAAAAAAATAGATAAAAAATCGATTCACCGGGGATCGAACCCGGACCGCAAGCATTGTTAATCCGTCAGGCTGCCGACTCAGCCACGACGCTCATTGAGGATAGAGAAACATTTATGATACACGCTTATCTATAATGTTTAGTGTTGAAAAAAAACCGCCGAATCGACCGCGGCAAAGGCTCAAGATTTCTCTTTGAACCTTCCACGGTCGTTTCGGCGTTTTATTTTTCAACGCGTTTCGTCGTTAATTTTTTTAACCCGCATTCTCGGCATAAACAGGCAACCGAGAGAAAACAATGATCTCGATAAATGTTTTTCACATTGAAATTCATTTAATGCATATTCTAATCCGCAGTACAGCCTCACAAATATATCGAGCTCGATCGGACGGAAAACCTCGTTCCATTCGCCTGTCGAGTAAGAGCGATTTGCGAGGGGCGGAGACTTTTCCCCCACCGAGCTACCCATTCGTTTTCACGCTGACTGCGATACCGACTTGAGCTGTGATCAAGACTCGCGCGGCTACAAGGGAATCTGCAACCTCGACAGAAGCGATGATCACAAAATTATATTCCCGAACTCGCCGCCGCGATTTAGCGCCATTCCCGAGGCACGCCGAAAACGGGAGCGTTGTACATCTCCCTACTAATCTCCGACTACTGTAATCAAGTTCTAGCTGCTGCAGTCACTTCGTGGCGCTAGCGTCACTAGACATTGCTTAATTTAAATCGCTATATCTAAAACTAAACGGTCAAAATTCATGATTTTTTTTAACCCACTTCGTCATATGTTCCTTTGTAATAGAGAATTAAAAAAGAATCTGTAGAAAAGTTTCGAAGTTATTGCGTGAAATGTATTTGATTGCCAATATCTCGAATATACAACGGTGAATCCTTTTGAAATTTTGCAGGTAATCACTAAATAGTGTCCTTAATGGGTCCTCAAAATAGAAAAATCTATAGAAAAACGCCTTGGCGAGACTACTACCTTAAGTACATTTATGAAAATACATCGGAATCGGATCAAATTTATCGCAGCGTCGCCCGCCGTCGATTGCGTGAACCCTACTCGCCCCCCCCCCCCGCCCCTCCGCCCGATTCCGACGGCACCGCGAATCTCGTCATTCCAATACCGTGACCCCCGTACGATCACAACGGTCCAACGGCGGGTTACCACGAGCGCGCCTGGATCTTGGTGCTGACACGCGGCGATCTTACCGAGCTTCAGGTCAGGGGTGCGGGGGGCGGTCTCGAGAACGACCAATCCCGCGCCGACAGCACTGACGACGAGGACAGTTATACACGCGGATACGCAGAGATAGACGCACGCACATATTATTTTATATATATCTCTCTGCCGGTATATTGTAGCTCGCATCTTCCTGGCGACACACAACAGCCACGTCTCTCGCAACCGACACGCGTCCGTTTCTCCTCGAATATCCTTGAGTCACCCGCGAGACGGCACACGAACAAGAGCAAACTCCTTGTTTAGTCGAGTTTTTTTTTTTTCATAGCTTGTAACGAAAAAAAATTTTAGACGCAAAGTCTCGAAGACTCCAGCGATGTTGACGAAGTGCCTGATCTTTTGCTTCTTTGTGATCGGCGTCGTCCTTGCGAGCGAGGAAGACGTTAACGAGTGGAACGACGATGATTTCGTGCCCGAGCTGGAACGTCATGAAAACACCCTCGTCATGTTTTACGCACCCTGGTAAGTATCGCATCGCCGTCGTTTCACCGATAATTCGTGCACGAGAAAAACACCGGCGCTTTTCTCTCCTCGCCATCACGTCCGGTTCCCTCGTACTTCCGGTGCCAAGGGCCGCGATTAATGATTTTTTTTTACCTCGATATCATCCAGGTGTGGCCACTGCAAGCGTCTCAAGCCAGAGTACGCCAAAGCCGCCAAATTGCTTGAGGGCAATGAGCCATCCATAACGCTCGCCAAGATCGACTGTACCGAGGCTGGCAAGAAAACTTGCGAGAAGTATTCCGTCAGTGGTTATCCCACGCTTAAGATATTCGCCAAGAGCGAAATGGTCAGCGATTACAACGGCCCTAGAGAGGCAGACGGTATCGCCAAATACATGAGGGTAATTTAAACAATTTTTTTTCGATAGACAAAGAAAGTAATGAAAAGTTATTTATAACAAATATATATGTGTGCGGGTGTGTGCATGCAAAAAAAGTAGAATTTTTGTACCAGAAAGAAACTGTATAAACTTTTTTGTCTACTCATATAAAAGCATGCAACAGATAAAGTAATGCTCAGAATAAAAGTTTTTTTTTTGTAAGGAATAGAATATTTTTAGAGAGTCGATTTTTTTTATGGAACTGAATGGGTTGGTAAACAATATTAAACTTTTGTTTCAAACTTTTTTTTTTTTTTTTAAATGCACAGGTGGTCTGAGATTTTTTAGAATCCGTTTTATAAATAAATATATATGTGTTATTTTGGAGAATTCTTACCAGTATGAAAATGATTTTTTTTCCTTCAACACACACAACCACATATCAAAAAATACGCAATGGACAAAAAAATATCCATTATGAAAGTTCAATGTTTTTAGGGAGAGGAATATTTTTTACACAATTGAATGGGCTGCTAAAAAATATTAAACTTTCATTACGAACATTTCTTTACGCGATGCGTATTTTTTTAAATACACAAGTAGTCCACGGTTTCTGGAAATTCGTTTTATAAGTAAATATACATACGTTCGTGAGAAGGCACTCCACGCCATTTCATCTAGCCCGTGACCCCGACCATTTTTATTTTCCTAATTTTTTTTTGTAAAATTGTACCCCATGAAAGGAATATCCACACCAATTTTTAGATTTTTCTTTTAAGAGTTATAATTTTCCAAAAAATTTCGATTTCGGAAATTTTGGAAACGTTTAAACATTGATACCTCCTGAACTAATCGAGATATCGACCAATGTCAATATATATGTTTATCTCATTTTGAAGCATACTTTCATGAAATAATATGAAAAAAGAATATCGATTATACTGGACCACGTATTTTTTGCTTCGAAAGTGGAAACTATTTTTTCAAAGATGATTGCCATTGTTTATTTTATTTTCAAAAAATTCTCTAAAATAGATTAACTCACTCTATGATTTTTAAGACTAGTCTCATCGTGGACCCGTTTTTCCTTCTATTTTTTTTCGTATTATTCGATATTTCGTATTTCGTATTATTATTTCGAGATTACAATGATAAAAATCTTCTCAAAGGAATATGATTAATTATATATTAAATAATAATAAATGAAATGATAATTAATGATATGAACAAAAATAGAAAGAAAAATGGGCTTACGATGAGACTAGTCTTAAAAATCATAGAATAAGTCACGCTATTTTAGACATGTCTTTGAAAAAAAATAAAAAATGGCAATCATCTTTAAAAAAAATAGTTTCCACTTTCGAAGCAAAAAATACGTGGTCCAGTATAAATGATAATTTTTTTCATCTTTTTTCATGTAATTATGCTTCAAAATGAAAAAAATATATATATTGACATTTGTTGAAATCTCATTTAGTTTAGGAGTTATTGGCGTTTAAACGTTTCCAAAATTACCGAAATCGACATTTTTTGGAAAATTATAACTCCTAAAAGAGAAGAGATAAAAATCTAAAAATTGGTGTGGATATAATCCTTTCATAGGGTACAATAAAAAAATAAAAAATCAGGAAAATAAAAAATGATTGGCGTCACGAGAGTAGGTGAGATGGCGTGAAATGCCTCATATATAAACAATCCAACGGACAAAAAATACCCAGAATAGGCGTTGAATATTTTTAAGGTGCGAATTTTTTTTACGGAATTAAATGGATCCCTAAAAATGTTAAACCCTTATTTCGAAAGCTTTTTTTGTCCAATGTATACCTTCGTGTCCATTTACCGGAAAAAAATTGTCCCTAGCGAAGGGCCGATGAAGTCTCTCATGCAGAAAAAAAAACTACAAAAAAACAACAATTTCAGGCTCAAGTTGGTCCGGCCTCGAGGGAACTCAAGAGCATCAATGGCCTCAAAGCATTCCTCGACACGGACGAAGTGAGCTACATCGGCTACTTCGAAAAGTCAGACTCGCCATTGGCCGTCGCCTTCCAGGCTGTCGCCAAAAAGCTCAGGGAGAAGGCGCGCTTCGCTCACACCAGTGCCAAATCCCTTCTCGACAAGGAAGGATACAAGTGCGTAGTTCGCTACATCCGCCAAGGCCAACTTCTCGCATGAGATTACCAATTCGAATCATCGCTAGCCCCTCACTTTTGATACTTTTGTGTCCTAGGAATCACATTGTGCTCTACAGACCGAAGAAACTTGCGAACAAGTTCGAACCGGACACTCTGGCTTACGAGGGCGGCGACAAGATCGCCGACGTCAGCGATTTCGTCACCAAGAATTAGTGAGTTTTTCGTTTTTTGAGGGCTTATAAAACTGTGGTTTTCAACGGGTCTGCATAAGCTGCCCAAACAACAGATCGATTTCCAAGATTTTTTTCGAATGAGAGTATTGGGATGACGAGACCGGGATTTTACACAAAAATGATACATGGTCTTGCCTAGTTTGAGTTCTTTTTCCATGGAAAAATATTGACAAACAATGAAGATATTACTATTATTTAAAGTAAAAACCGCCGTTGCTGCATGGCCAATCGGTGTAGGTCATTCTGGTAACTAGGCTCATCTCAAATGGAAATAAACAAAATATATTTTTGGTGTAATGATGCAACTTTCGCATAAACGGGTGTTTTTTTTTAATCATTTTTGAACATTACGAAAGTGCCAAGCTGTAGAGAAGAAAGTTCGATTTACGACGAGAAAAAAATAACCCAAATCATTTGTTATAACAAATGGATACATTTGACGAAAAATCAATCCGTCGTGCGATAGAAAATGTTATAAACTATGTTGACTCCAAATTTGAAGTGAATCGAAGAGATTTAAAGATACGACTTACACCACTTCATAAAACATTGTGTTTAAGAAAAAGGCAAACGAAAAAAGGGTTAATCTTAACTTTTTTCAATTTTTACAAAATTACTGTCGCAAATTAGAGTAAATATTCGGAAGTGTCACTCCCGTCAGAATCAAGCTGATTTTTTTTTGTGTGGTTTCTTACAGGTAAAAAACATTATATTTAATATTATTATGGCAGCGCATCAACAAAAACAATTACCAAGAGGGTAATTCTATACTTTAGCATCGAGGCCACGAATCGTGGGATCGTGGGGTGCGTACAACACAGGCGTGGGCGCAGGGCATCTCGGATAGGTTGTGTGGAATCGCAGAGTGTGTAGAACATTGGGGTGGGCGGAGGGCACCTCGGATGGGTGTGTGGAATCGCAAGGTGTGTAGAACACTGGGGTGGGCGGAAGGCACCTCGGATCGGTGCGTAGAATCGTGGGGTGCGTAGAACACTGGGGTGGGCGGAGGGCACCTCGGATGGGTGCGTAGAACGACATTGTTTTTGTTGATGCGCTGCCGTAATAATATTAAATATGATGTTTTTTAACTGTAAGAAACCACACAAAAAAATCAGTTCGATTCTGACAGGAGTGACACTTCCGAATATTTACCCAAATTAGAGTTAAGATACTAAGCTATAAAACTATGCCATAAAAATTGTATTTTTTAAAATATCAAGCCTATACAGACCCCTTAAGAACGTTTTACTTTTCGCCGTTAAAATCGTTGTGAATACTTTTTGGCAAGTAAACAATTGTGATTCGTCATATCCACGCCATCATTGCGATAAGTTTTACGATGGAAAATAAAAGAATGCATTTCGATTTTTTCAAATAAAATACATTTTTAAATCAATTCAACAGCTTCGGTCTCGCGGGTGTCCGTACGAGGGACAACGCCCAGAGTTTCCAAAATCCTTTGGTGGTCGCGTACTACAACGTGGATTACACGAAGAACCCGAAGGGAACGAACTACTGGCGCAACCGTATAATGAAGGTGGCGAAGGGCTTCCCGGTGACGACTTTCGCGATATCTTCCAAGGACGATTTCCAGCACGAGTTGAACGACTTCGGTGTCGACTACGTGAAGGGTGACAAGCCTGTGATCCTGGCGCGGGACACGAAGAACCGTAAATTTGTTCTCTCGGAGGACTTCACGCTCGAGAGTTTCGAAAAATTCTTGAAGGCTTTCGAGGCGGACGAGCTCGAGCCGTTCCTAAAGTCCGAGGCGATACCGGAGGACAACAGCGCGAGCGTCAAAGTCGCCGTCGCGAAGAACTTCGAGGAAGTCGTGACGAAGAACGACAAGGACACGCTGATCGAGTTTTACGCGCCCTGGTGCGGACATTGCAAAAAATTGGCGCCAATATTCGACGAGCTTGGCGACAAGATGGCGGACGAGGAGGTGGCGATTGTGAAATTCGACGCGACGGCGAACGACGTGCCTTCTCAATTCGAGGTCAATGGTTTCCCGACCTTGTTCTGGCTGCCGCGCGACTCCAAGGACAAACCCGTCAAGTACGAAGGCCAGCGGGAACTCGACGACTTCGTCAAGTACATCGCGAAACACGCCACCAAAGAGCTCAAGGGCTACGATCGCAAGGGCAAACCTACCAAGCCTGCGAGCGACGAGCTCTAAAAAAAGAAAAAAACTCACGCCCTCGCATCTCCGCCATTTTCCAATTCAGCAAAATTTCCGTCAAACCTTTTGCTCTTTTTGAATACTCGTTGAAAATTCGCGGCAACCCGGAAGACCGACGATTTTGGACTTTGGCGAAAGAAACTTTTTGAGAGGAATCTTCATTGCGTCTTAAGAATGCCATCGAGGTTGGAGAACATCGTCACAAAACTCGAACAATTCTTCATCAGCGAGAACGAAGATCGGAGAAATTATTCCGCCTGTGTAATACGTTTTTTTCTGTTCTTTCTTAAATCGCGCTTCGAAAGCTCGAACGGTTGTGAAGCGGATACTCGATACTCGTTGCGCGAATGAGGACCGAGGAACTGGAGAAACGAGGCTGAACGAAGAGCAAGCGCCTCGTCTTTTTTTTCCCGTCTTCAACCTGGACTTTATTCCGTTTTTTACTCTTCGTTTCGTCGATTGAGAATTAAAAAAAAAAACAAGAAAAAACTAGCTTTAAGGAAGGTGCATTTTATTTGTACGAAAGAGATATAATAAAGATATGGGTTTTTACCACGAATGCGCGTTTCTCTCCGTTACCGAAGAAGCGGGATTTTCTCAGAATATTATTTCTGCGTTATTTTCGAGAGAGAAAAAAAAACTTCACGCAACAAAACACGAAATATTTTTTGAGCGTGGAAATTCGCTCGTCCTACAATTCATCCTTGTCGAGCGTTGCGCCGACGTCCCGAACACTCGCGAAAAATAACGGCACGTTGTCGGGCACGTGACGAACCGCGACGATGAAGGGCCGGTCGACGATGAACTCGTTCGGCGCCTCGTCCGGTCTGCCCAAAGATCTTTTCATTCTCATCCGAACAACTGCAAGAATATGCATTATCAAAAATGTATACTAAAATTCCCTGTGATCATTCGAATTTTCCGGCCGTTTAGTATTTCCGTTCAGATTTGCAACCTTAATTTCGACCCAAATGACAACAAAAAAAAAAATTATTTGGATTTGGGGATCCATCATGCTCGCGACTGGAATAACCCAATCGGAGTACGAAATTTCTACACGATGAAATCGAATTTTGTTCAGTTCTTAAAAAAGTGTTTTTTTTTTAAGAAGAACAAAATTGCAACTTAAATTTAGACCCAAACGAACAAGAATGTGTTTGGGTTTGAGGCTCCCCTGTGCTCGTTCGCACGACCGGAATTACCCAAAGCACAAAAATTCTTCGCGAACGAATTGAATTTTATTCAACTCTCAGTTTAGAAAAAATTCTTCTTTGATTAAATCCGTAAAATAAAAAAATGAAGTACCCGTGACCGCGGCGGCTTCGGTGCCGAGCTCGTTGACCTCAATGAACGCCTTCTGCATCACGTTGTCAACCTTCAACGGCAGATCCGACATCTTCGTGAAGTCCGCACTGTCCTCGAACATCGACGTCAGCCCGAGCTGCGACCGAAACAATTGCACAACTTTAAACGAACGAGAAAAACATATTTTCGCAATGCCTGCCCCGAAAGTGCGATTTTCGATTGGTGTTTAGCGTGCGGAAAGTGGCTTATTTCTCAACGATGCTTACTTTCCCGCACTAGTGCGGGAATGTGAGACTTTCCCGCACTAGTGCGGAAAAAAATCTATTTATAGCTCACTTTACCACATTGATTCGCGAAAAAACGGTTTTTTTTCACAGTTGATAGTTTTTTGTTCTACGATTTTGAACCGATTGAACAAACTTGAATGTAGCGAAATTCATGTCATATGAAACGTCAACTTATCACAGTCGTATTTTCTGACAAGGAAATGATCTGAACTGATGTGATATATTTGAATATAATTGTTATTGGTTTTGTTGAATCTCAAATCCCACTTTCGAGACAGTCATTGCAAAAAATAATGTATGGGACATGTGCGAAAAAAAACGAATTACATCGCGCGTAAGTTGCCGAATTCGCCTCGACTTATGGTGCATTTCTCACTCGTACTCGTGTGGTTACAGCACTCGCCTTCGGCTCGTGCTGCAAATCACACTCGTACTCGTGTGAAATGCACCATAAGCCTTCGGCTCATGCGGCAACTTCACGCGCGATGGAATTCGTTGTTTTCCGCACTTGTAGCATAAATTACTATTTTTCTGGCTTCGCGAAACCTCGAGGACGAATACCTCGACGAGTATCTTCCTCAGATCGAGCGTCGCCTCGATCTTGAATTTGGGCAAGTACAATCGGGTCGTAGATTTGTCGCCCGCCGCGTTCACAATGACGTTCCAGTCGAAATTCTCCTCCACGCGACTCAGTCCCTCGATCTCGTTGGGTAGTACAATTATCATGTCGATATTTTCGTCCTGAAACGAGCGTTAATTTTAAGCCGCCCTCGAAGGACGCGAATGAAGAGGAATGTTGAAAAATTCTCTCACCGCATAAGGGATGACGAGAAAGCGCGAATTCAAAGCGGGTATTTCGCCTTGGTGGAATTTAAATTCTTGGAACATCGTCGGGACTCTCGAGCTGCGTGTCCTCGTCGAGTGGAACGTTCGCAACTCCGTTTTGGCCTTATCGAAACGATGTCTCCATTGGCCCTTGAAGTACACAGCACTGGCGAGCACGAGCCTCGTGTACTCGTCGATGTCATCTGGAAAGAAGAAAAATCAGTGCTGGAATAATCTGAGTGAAAGATTACGGTGTCACAGACATTTGTGCGTTTTTGGGAAAGAGACGAAGTAACGTGGGTGACCGCGGGAAAAGGGACTAGTTCGGGGACAAAAACGTTTGGGATTTTTTTTCATTGTATACGCTATTAAGAAGTTTCGGGTCAAGTGGAGAAATGTTAACATTTGATACAAATTTAGACAAAAGATTCTCCGTCATATACCGAATGCAACCTCCAAATTTTTTATCGATCGTCTGTACCGTCTCCATAAAATTTACAATTGAAAAAAACCCTTTTTAACACAGAGAGATGCCTACACTCATCGCTGAACGGCAGTTTTACGCACGAAATAGTATGAAAAATGTTAAGAATGTTATGAAAAACTGTCAAACCACTCAGTACATTACGACAATTATGTCACCCAAAAATTAAATTATCCGTCTACACCGCTTATTAATTATTGACATTTTTGTGAATGAAAACGGACATTTTTTCCACCAACGGACGAAACGTAGAGGCAAAGTGTGACAACGTCGCACGAGTGCTAAATAGCGCACGAATTTGAATACTACTTGGCACAGCTATACGTTCAACAAACACAGATTTTTAAAGAGAAGTGATATGTCTTATTTTAGACACTTGACATTTATCGTTCGGAATTAATTAGGTTTAATAAAGAAATACACATTTTTTTTTCTTCACTGAACGGCGAGAGTTGTTACGCTCACTCATGCTCGCGGTCATACAATAAGTGTCGCGATCCGTGAAAAATGAAACTCGCAATACCAATAGTGCGTTGCTGCCAAATTGATACAATTTTTTTTAGTATCAAATAATCGAAAAATGCACATTTATATAACATTGAAAAGACATTATTACTACGATTGTTTAAAAAAAAGTAATAATCTTGAATTTCTGACAGTAATGGTGTCGTTTCGAACGAAATATATTGATGTGTAGAAGCGGGCACCCGGCTGGAGAACAATAGTGTTCCCCCCTCCCCCTGATTCCCCCTAAAAATAAGGCGTCCCGAAACTCCTAAACTTCAATTTGCAACAACTCGGGGAAAAATTACCAGGCCCTATAATATCCTTGATTCTGTCCTTGGTACTTTCCGCAGCCCACGAATTGATCGTGCCCACAGCACGCGCACTGTCACGAAAATCCAAGTTGCTCAGTTCAAAATTGTAAAAGTCTTTTCCTCGTGTGCTAAACGCTTCGACCAGTTTGACGCCTTCTTGAACGAAGATCGCGTTGACCAAGCTCAGCTCTTCCGTACTCTAAAGAAAAACAAACAAGGAGTCGAGATCAAAGTCTCCCGCCTTGAGAAATAAACTTCCGTTTCGCGTCGAAACGACACTCCCGGAAGTACTTTGGCCACTTCAGTCCGTTTTCCACACGACCAACCTTGAGTTTTTCCACGAGACGCCGGTACTCCTCGTGGAGATGTTCGGTATCTGAGAGACAGAGACCGGCTCGCATTTCTCGAGCGGTCGCGTTGTCCGAGCCATGGAACAGGCACGACAGAGCGAGATGCGCGCTCAGCGGAGAACTCACCAAGTTTCCCTTCGTCTTGCGCGCCACAGCCTCAAAATGTCACGCGAAAAAAAAGTTTTATCAATTGCGACGTTGATTCGTTGCGAGCTCTGCATGGATGAGGAAAATGTTCGCTCCGGCGACCGTTTACTTTGTGAAGATTGGACGAGAATTCGCTGCAGCTTTGCGCCACCATTGACCTTGCCTCTTGCTCCACAGTGAACTGGGTTGCCATTGTTATAGAATGTAGGATGATCCCGGTCCAGACCCAAAACAACATGGGAGCACAACCTGCAATTGGGCGATTCTTGTAAGGCTCTTCTTAATAAGATCATTTTTTTAAACATCATTGGGTGCTTGTGGATAAAGCCACCTGCAAGCAAAAGATAGCGTTAGGTAGAAGATTTTCTCGAATTTGAAGTTGGCAATTCTCGGAATGATAGGTCCATAGAGACCTGCTAAAATGCAATAGGTGACATGCAATAGGGTGACGCGTTATCAACTATTTTAATTGTCTTTACAATGGCCCATTTTCTTCCATATAATTTACATCTGTGGCAAATTATGCTCTGTTATTCCCCGGCAAAGAGATGGGCCAAGGGAACGCATTGTTTCCTGGGGCAAGTCTACGTCAAATATGCTCCATCAAGTGCAATGGGCAAAGAGTGGTTTTGCCGCTTCCAAAGTCATGATATCAGTATGGACAACAAGGAATGTGGAAAACGAGCTAGAAGAACAGTGTCGTGCGGCTGCAGCTGAGACGTTTCATGGGAGCTGTGCACAAGAAGAGCCGGAATAGGAAAATCGCTGTGACAAATTGAGTTTGTAGCACGACAACGTCAGGGCATGCGTTGCTCAATGGGTTAAGAAGTATTTAGAAGGAGTGAACTGGGAAATCATATCCCACCCGCCGCTTGTCAGACATCACTTGTTCTGGTTACCGTTATCTCTGCTTCATGCAGTCAGCTCTTACAGCTCAGTATTTCACCTCGTAATAAGGAGTAAAAAAATGGTTGGATTGCCTCTAAGGTATCCAAATTCTTCCTGCACGAAATTAGATTGTTGACCGAAAGATAGGCCAAGCTTGTCTCTTTCTGTCTGACAATACTATGTATAAACCCATTTCGTCGATTAGCTACCCTACCGCTATCTTTTCTTTCACTCAAAAATGGGTGCTCTCATATGCAACTACCTAATACACATAAATGCATCTTTAAAAGTGTATAAAAACATTTAGATGATTATTCCTGTAATTATTTGTATAAATCTCACTGAATGAATTACGCTACTGCGACTATATTTACATTTAAAAAAAACGTACGATTTGCCACAGAATATAATCTGAAATTATCTCGAACAAAGCTCCCTCTCTCTCTCTCTCCCTTTCTATATATATATATATATATTTTATAATATAAGTAATATTTCGTGGACGTCACGTGGTGACGAAGAATGAATGATGGCAATAACTTTGGGATGTAAATTTTTCACGAAGCGGTGATGGAAAATACTGCAGCGCGTAAACGTTATCTTTCGGAGGTTAATCGGATGCGCAAGAGTGATGATAAGATAGTAAATAGACTTTCAATACATATATATGTATATATATATATCGTCGTATATCATTTCCACTCGATATACATAAATACATATTTGTTTATTAACCGATTTGTTTACTCTTTACGATGAACATACTTTCGTATTCTCCAGCTGGTGCAGATATAGCTGTCAAAGTTTGCGATATGACCCGTGTAAACGCGCCGTAACTTTTTGCGCAGATCACACACCGCGTAGGTGTTTACTGAATAATTGCAAAAACGGAAATTTTCGAGTAATATTACATATTCATGTATATGGTGTGTGTGGTGTGTGGTGTGTGGGCGCGCACGCGCGTGCGTGTGTGTGATGTTTAATTGGAATATCGTACCAATAGAAGGTCTGGCCAAACGTACTCAGCCAATCAGTCGCCGCTACATGGTCAGAAAGCTCGGCTTCTCTATCCTTCTCGAGTAACATATAGTCTTTGGTACGACAAGGAGAGTTTCTCGGTGACTTTTTCTACTCACTGACAAGAATATTTTTATCCTTCTTCGGGTCATTAAATGCTTTTTTTTTCATTGTAAAGATCATGTGCGGTTTTTAAAGCAAAGTATTGTTCTTTTTTTCAACAATTAACAATGAACTCGGCATTTTTGCCGAGCGGTCTGTGACGTTACACGCGAAAGCCGGTATACGAACTACGCGTGCAGTACGAGTATTCTGTCAACGATGGCACGACACATCGTATAAGCCTTGTTGCGTTCCTCTTTGTATAAATACGACGAAAAGTGCCCCTGATAGGTATTTCTGAATGGGCCACAAGACATAAAACGTCGAAATTTGTGGTTCGAAGCAGCACGACGTGTCAACTCGAAATCATCGTTCACTTATTTTTGCTGTGAATACCACTTTGACGTCAGTGTAAACGTGTTATAACATAAACTGTATTAAAATATATTTTTTAAATACGTCTTTTTCAAAATTCTTATGATACGTAGCGGCAATAACTGACACAATTTATCAAACCTCTCCTAACCTAAAAATGTTCAGTTATCCACTGTCGGTAAATTACTCGAATTTGCTTTCACACATCGTTGCACGAAAATTAAACTATATTTCGACTTTTTCAGAATGCTCGAGATTTTTAGATGTAAAATGACACAAAATTTTGCTTTTGCATACACTCGCGTGTAAGCCGTATACATAGCCTATTCGGCCACGTTCGCGCGGTGACGTCACAAGCGCCAGCGCCCATAGCGTGACATTTCGCGCCAACATCTACAATTTGAATTATCGTGATATAAAAACAATTAATAATTATCTTTAGAATTATTTCAAAGAAAAAGCCTTTTGACATTCAGTTTTAATATCACAAAAGATAAATTCTAAAAAAAAATCGGACATTTTTTTTTTAACCACTCAATTGGATGTTGCGCACGCGTCGCTTCTATCATCGCGTTAGAAAGACGGTCTCGCTTGGTCTCGCTTCTTTATTTCTCATCACTTCCGTTGTACTGAAATGTATAGAAGCCTGACTTATTGCAAGTGCGACCGTGATCGCCTTTGTCATTCATTGAACCGTAGATTATTTCGCTTCGAGAAATGTAGTCGGTGCGAGTCTATGCTTTTCATCTTTTTTTCGAAGTTGACTCGCTGACAGAGAAACACATTTCGACGGCTGGCGGTACGAGGATGGGTGGGAATACTTTTTAGGCTAATCAACGGGCTAACCGTTTTCACCTCGACGCACGTTCCAGCGTACTGTATTTCCGTGATTTTAATATATTTGTGATTATTTATAATGTTGCTTATACTACCAGATTGTTGATAATTGTCAAACATAATTGGGACGCAAATATTTAGACGTTATTCATATCGCGACGCCGCCAGTTTGGCTCGCTGGAAAAACGCAACATTATTATCACGATGAACCTCGCGTGCGGTTTTGAAGAACAAACAGATCCTCAGTGGCATATATTCGTTGAAAAAATATTTGCGGAGAAATCTTTGTGGTATCTCGCTCCCTCGCTCTCTCTCTCTCTCTCTCTCTCCCCCCCTCTCCCTCTCTCGCCCTCCCTCCCTCCCTCCCTCCCTGATGGATGATCAGTCTGTGACTGACAGTATCAAACGCCTTCCGGTAGTCTATCCAAGCGGCTGAGAGGTTACGCTTATACTGGACCGCGTCCTGCGTGATGCAGCGGTCCACCAGCAAGTTCTCTTTACAACCTCCCAGTCCTCTCTTGGATCCCCTTTGCTCGTGTATCTCCCTCCATGCAGGCTCGATCTCGCGCAGAACACGCTCATGGATCATCTTGGTAAAGATCTTGCAGAGCGCATTCAGACACGTTATCGGGCGATAGTTCTCCGGACGAGACAGATCCCTTTTTTTGGGGAGTAAAAGAGGGAGTGACAGAGGGAGTCCTTCCCTCTGTCAGCCACGCAGGGATTGGCACCGCTCTATCGATGAACGACGAGAAGATGCGGGCCAGATGGGTATGGGTGCACGTGAATTTCTTCCACCAGAAGATATTGACTCCATCCGGCCCGGGAGCGGCGTGGTTCCTCATGCCACTCAGCGCCGCCTCCACCTCCCTCCGCGTGACTGGAAGACAGTCGCCGCGCTGACCCGGCTGTTGCCGACATAACGCCACGAACCGTCCCAGAGCTGGAGTGTTTTCATCAAAATGGCCCTCCTCACCATACAACTCTCCCCAAAACCGCTCCACCTGAACAGCTTATGGCGCTTTGTCGGGGGCAAGCGCAGGTGGCTGGAACCAGCGGCCTGGATCAAAGCGAAAGAGGGCGTTGTCTACCGCCCGACCCAGCCGCCTCTCTAGGGATTGCTCCACAATCCCCAGGTTCCGCACCTTTTCCACGTAGCGTTCCTTCACAAGAAGAAGGATAGCTTTGTTCAATGTGTGATGACGGCATTTCAGTTCCGAGCTGATTTTTCGGATTCTTGGGGTAAACGCCCTCCCCGTCGTAATGAAGTCTATCACACATTGAACACGGAATGCCTGCCTCCGCGCTTCTTTGATCTTATTCTGGAGCTGTGCAACGCGCCGCCGAGTCTTAGCCACGAACGCCGCTTTGTTATTGCGTGTCCGAGGCCCCGCCTCAACAGCAGCGCTATACACAGCCCAGTTCAAGCTGAGGAGATCGGCAGCCTCAGGAATTGCTGCCGCAAGGGACTCATTTGCCGCTGCAAGGCAACCAGGCTGGAGAGAAAATTTCTCAGTGATTCTCTCCCTCCTTGTTCCCCAGTCCTCTGTCACTGTTTATCACTGTTTTTTTTCACTATCATATCACTGTTTCTCAGTGCAAAATGAGGAAGTGTGTGCTCGGGCAGTTAAGAAAAACATAACGAAAACACTCTGCAATCATGGGCTGGAAAGGAACTGCATGAAAGACACTATCATCACCTCAACCAGAATTATGTTGACAAAGATGCGACAAACAAGTTGTTAAGTCGGGGCGACGTTTTCCCGGAGACTAAAGGTTTTATGATTGCTATACAAGATCAAGTGATAGCCACAAAAAACTACCGGAGATATATCATCGAGGACCCGCGAATACAGGACGCTAAGTACAGGCGATATAATCTTTGCCTCGAGCCGATTCAGCACATCACATCCGAATGCCGGCTTCTCTGTCAAGGAGAGCATCTACACAGGCACAATATGGTAGCCGACATTTTACACCAGCATCTGGTCAATAAACATCAGCTAACTGACAACCCACAGCCATACTGCAAGTATACGCCACAGGCAGTTCTGAAAAACGACACGCACAAGATGTATTACGACAGATCTATCTTAACGGACAAGATGATCACTAAAAATAGACCAGATATAATGCTGAACGACAAACGTGCGAAGATAACAACCATAATTAACATTGCAATACCAAACACGAACAATGTGGAGAAGACCATCGGAGAGAAGATCGCGAAATAATCGACACTTGCGATGGAAATAACGCGTCTTGGGAGGATGAATATCGCCAGGATAGTACCAATCGTTTTATCGTCAACTGGAGTGTTACCGAAATAACTCAGCGACACCCTGCACACCGTCGGACTCCCGACGCAGACGTGCGAGCAAATGTAGAAGACAGTTATCCTCGAGACCTGCCACATATCGTGAGAAAGTTTCTGAACACCGACGATCCTGGGAATTTCGTGGACGCCAACAACAACAGGGTCGAAAGCGATTTATGTATTTAGTTACGACCAATGTGAGACCGATCTGTAAGAAGTTTGTAAGAGAATCCTACTTGACATACGTTCGTAGGATCTTCATAGGTGCCGGCTAAATGCCGAGACTTGTATAAAGTCTCAAGAATAATAATAATAGTGGCAATGTGTACAACGAGGTTTTATGAAATCTCGATTGTTGGCTTTATTATTTGACGCGGAACACATTCTGCGTCTCTCTCATTCTCTCTCGCGACAATCATCGTATCATTATCCCTAATTTTCGAGCTTTCTTTTTTTCACAAATGACAGCACGTAACTCGAGTAAAATTTAGTGCGTCTACGAATCTACAGGTGGCGGACGCGAATCGCTGCACGGTAACGTTACGGGAATCGAAGCGGAGTGCGTTTCGCCTTTTATCGAGCGATATTTACCGTTTGGTCGTGATATAATAATACACGCGGCGGGTATACGACCTGTAGCGGAAATATTATTTGGTGCTAGAAGCGTGTATACCGTTAGAGTGCGTTCACGATTCGATCGCGAGTATCTATATACATAGTAAGTATAGTTTTTTTTATATATGGATAAATTTTATATATTAGGTGTACAACTTTGCTTCCGCCGTTTTTCGATAAATGGCTGCAGCGGTAAGTGCTGGTCGAAATAGGCAGATAAAAAATGTCACACACTAAGCTTGGACATCTGTTAACATAACGACAGCACCACATTAGTGAATTTTTGTTTGCATCATAAATTTATTCTCGATCGAAGATGCCAGTTTTCGAGCCAAATTTTCGTCATTTGCGGGAAGTTCTAATTTTCTGCTTCCATTTGAAGAAAACGGCGGCTGCGGCGCATCGAATGTTCTCAAGTACTTACGGTGAGTCTGCTCTTAGTGAAAGAACACCTCGTGAGTGGTTTCAACGCTTTAAGAGCGGTGATTTTGACGTCGAGGACCAGCATGGCGGTGGAAGAGTTTTCGAGATGGAATCGTTTTTTCGAAATGGTATCTGACAATTGCCAAAAAGATAGGAAAAAGTAGTGGCTAACGAAGGACAGTACTTTGAATCATGGATAGGTAATCACTTTTTATGAATAAAGCTTCAAATTTTGAAGAAAAAAAACGGCGGAAGCAAAGTTGTTGGGTTTTGGTTTGTTGGATAATATTAACAAACAATCAAGTTATTATCTAATATGAATAAATGTGAAATAACAAAAATGTACTTATATTGTAACAAAGTTTCGTTTGACCGGATACTTTTTTTGAGATTTTAAAAATTGAGCAAATGCCGAGCTGTAGGAAGAAAAGTTCGTTTTTCAACGGGTAAAAGAAACAAGTAACATAATTTCTTATTAACAAATGGATAGACGTATGAAAAAATTATTCGGTCGTACGATAGAAAATGTTGTAAATTATGCTCTCGTCGAATTATAAGTGTATCGGACGAATAGATTTTTGGATAGGATACCATTTCGTAAAATATAGTATTATATAGTATAAATATAGAAGAAAAAGTCAAA